>CAUYSK010097080.1:0-22007 GCA_963575035.1 Avahi laniger | reverse complement strand
TAGTCCCAGCTACTCGGGAGGCTGAGACAGTAGGATTGCTGGAGCCCAGGAGTTTGAGGTTGCTGTGAGCTAGGCTGACGCCACGGCACTCGCCCCAGGCAAGAGAGTGAGACTCTGTCTCAAAAAAAAAAAAAAAAAAAGTTTTTCCTGAAGGATAAAAGTCCACATTATCTGGTTACAAGCAGGAGTTCCTATTTGGGTCACAGGGCTCACCACTTTCCTGCGGTTATAGTTGACACTTTCTAGTCCTGCCATAGGTGGGGTGTGCTCTCTGGAAATAGCCAGGATCCCAGGTAAGGAGCTTTGGCATTCCACATTTATCCTGTTATAAAAGACAGTTAGGATATAACAACTGTATAGTAGACAGTAATAAAGATCCAAATAGTTTCAACTTGAGAATTGATGTATCTAATATATTCAGTAATATTCACAAAAATAATTCAAATTTTAGTCTCCTTTTCTAAGCCTCTGTAGTTAAAGCTTAGATATATACTTCACTTAACATTACTAAGCTAAAGACACTAGTCACAGTACCTTCGGAGGATTCTGGGCCTCGTGCAAGTCAGAACTTACTGCTTTGGAAGATGTTGAGTAGAGCTCAGATTGGGAAGAAGCAAAGCGTCCGCTTAGGAAATGAAACGTTGCAGAACCTACGTGTTCACCGGAGGCCCTGTGGAAGAGTGCTGGAGTCCCGAGGCTTGGGCTTCTAGTCTTGACTGCTCCTGGTTAGCTGGGTGAACTTCAGCAGCTCTCTTAACCCCTACAAACTTCTGTTTCTTCATTTGTAACGTAGGGACAATAATGAAAATGATTCACGGGGTGGTTGTTAGGAACAAGTGCAGTGATGTTTGTGGAACATCATCCTTTATATATTGTTGAAAGTATTTGTCATGACTATTAAAAATGAGATATGTGGTCACTGAAGTAAAAGCTTTTATTTAAAATTCTTATTTCTAATACCATAGGTTAATGAAAGGCATAGTCTTCTTTCCCAAGTTTATCACTCTTTAAACCATAAAGCTGTGTGTCACTACCCAGAGAGAACTTGCTTTCAGTGAGAAATACAGTGGTGAAGTAGTTCTTGGGCTGACTGGGTCTTGGGCCAGAGATGTGCTAACCTGGGTCACCAGCTCTGACCGAATCCTTTACCGCTGGTAGTCAAGGTTTCTATATACATGGTGGACGTCGTCTACAACTGTCTTGGACATGGATGCAAATTATGTTACAACCATCTTATTCCATAACTATACTTTAAAAAATGTCACAAGCTGATAAAAGTTCAACCAGGGTTTATAGCACTTGGTGAATCATTAATTGA
Source organism: Avahi laniger (assembly GCA_963575035.1). Taxonomy (NCBI): domain Eukaryota; kingdom Metazoa; phylum Chordata; class Mammalia; order Primates; family Indriidae; genus Avahi; species Avahi laniger. The sequence continues at coordinate 20,689 of CAUYSK010097080.1, read as the reverse complement.
CTCCAGCTGATCTCACCTTGGTTTTCCTCTTCACCCTAGCCACCTCCCCTTTTCTAAGCGCTCTGGAAATTCTGGCACTTAAACCCAGGACGTTCCTTGCTTAAGAGAGTTACCCATCGGCAGTGGCTGCTGCCCTTGTCCCGTTCACCTGCTGTGCCTCCCACCCCTCCCCCACCACTGCTGCTGATTACACGTGAGGGGACAGCGGAGAGGAGGGGGCCCAGCCCCGTTCAAACTCGTTGTGCTAAATAGGGTCTCAGGTACATCGGGCACTCAGATGAAAATACCGTCTCTGCTCAGCATTTCCCATCACACCATCCATTCACATCAGCTCTGCTGAAATGAAAACTCATTTTCCCAATTTTATGGGATGGACTACACTTTTACAAATGATTTTATCTTGTAAACTCACCCTCATCGAGTTTGTGTCAAAGCCATTGGACGTTTGTATAGTCATTTCATCTTTGGAGTCACAGAAACATAGAAACCATGTCAGCATGCTTACCATTTTCACTCACTGCCACCTTTTTTCAGTTGTCACATCAAGATTATCCTCTTCAATAATAAAGACATAGTTTTGGAGAACTGCAATTTATATTATGACAGTCCTTTTAGGAACAAAAACAAAACTGCTAAATGAAGCCTAGTATGGTAGTTCACACCTGTAATCCCAACACTTTGGGAGGCTAAAAATGGATTATCATCACTTGAGACCTAGAGTTTGAGACTAGCCTGGGCAACATAGTGAGACCCCATCTCTACCAAAAAATTTAAAAATTAGCCAGCCGTGGTGATATGCACCTATAGCCCCAGCTACTTGGGAGGCTGAGGCAGGAGGATCCTTGAGCCCAGGAGTTTGAGGCTGTAGTGAGCTATGATCGTGCCACTGCACTCCAGCCTGGATGACAAAGTGAGATCCTGTCTCTAAAAAACAAACAAAAACTATTAAATGCATCCAAGTTAATAGTGAAAAAGTTTATTTACCCAATACAATGTAATGTTATAAATCTAGAAAGTAATTTAGAAAAATAATCTTCTGAAATGGTTTTCTGATAAGGAGAAAAAGCACTCCGTGCTTCTCTCTGATACTGCTTTTTTCCCTTTTTAGTACATTGTAAGATTGTGAGCAGGTATTACATTCGTATAGGTTTAAAAATAAAACAATATGCAGTGGAAAGGCTCCCTCTTGCTGTCATCCTCCATCAACCCAATATTGCCAGTTCCTGTCCCTTCCCCCTGACATAAATTATTGGTTTCTGTTGCTTTCCAAAGTTATTGAGAAGTATATAAGCAAATACAAATACATGTTTCTATATCTTTCCTGGTTTTTCTTTTTTTAAGTAAATGTAGCATATACATATGGTGTGCCTTTTGTTGTTGTTAAACAATATGTCTGGATTGGCCCATGGAGAGCTTCATTGATGGTACAACTATAGACTATTCCTTTGTATGGATATACCATAACTTATTTAACCAGTCTCATATCAAGACCATTTGGTTGTTTCCCATTTGGGGATATTAAAAACAATGTCATAGTAAATAACCTCAGACCTGTGTCATGTAGCATATGTGCTACATGTGTTTAAATTCCAGACATGGGGCTGGCTGGGTCAACGGTATGTACATTTTCAGTTTTGAAAGTTATTACCGGGTTCATGGGGGTCATAGCTATTTAATCTCCCTCCAACGGTATATGAAAGCACCTCTTCCCCAACAGCCTTGTTGACAGAATGTTATCAAATGTTTGGATATTTGCCAATCTGATAGATGAAAAATCTATCTCAATATGACTTTAATTTGTTTTTCTGTTATTTGACTGCAGTTGAACATCTTTTCCTATATTTAAGAATCATTTGTATATCATTTTTTGAGAATTGTCTGCTTGTATCTTTTGCCCATTTTTCGGTTGGATTGTTAATATCCATTCTCTGTTAGGAGAATTAGGCCTTAGGCTGTGATTCGAGTTGCACATATTTTCCCTAATTTTGCATTAGTCCTTGACTTTATGATTTCTTTCTTTTGGCCCAAAAGAAGTTGATTTTTATTTAGTTGAATTTATCAATCTTTTGTGGCTTCTGAATTTTGAATCATAGTTAGAAAGGCCTTCTTCATTCTAGGGTCATAAAGGGAAATCTCCTGTGTTTCCTTATAATACTTTAATAGCTTCATTGTTTACGTATATCTCTGATCTATTATGGGATTTATCCTGGTATACCATATGAAGTATGGATTCAGTTTTATTTTGTTATTTTTTTGAAGCCATATGCCCTGTTGTCCCCAGGCCAATTAACGAATAGTCCTAATATTTCTTCTTAAAATGTTTTTCAAGGTCCAAAAAGTTAGCAGCTCTTGCAGAAGCCTTAAAGGAAGTCTCCCTTACAAAAGCCCAGCTGGGGTTGGAACTGGAAGAACTGGAAGCAGCAGCACTTCTTGTCCAGGAGGAAGAAACTGCATTAAAAGCAGCCCATTCAGTTTTGGGGGAGCAGACACTTTGCTCCAGTTCTGAGGCAAGCGATTCGGAGGAATCGGACAGCACCACATCATCTGCAACCTCGGACTCAGACTCAGACTCGGATTCAGAACAAGACGAGCTCAAAGAGAGTCAATGCGAGGCGGTCGAGTCTTTGCTAGGTCCCTTTCTTGAGGAAAGCAGTGCCCTGCTTGTTGATGATGCTGGGGTGTGCGGGAACACAGCCACCCGGAGGTCTGATGTCAGTCAGGAGAAGCCACTCGCCTCTTCCCGAGCTCTTGGAGTGTCTGGGCCTCTGATAGAGGAGCTTGGGGAACAACTGAAGACTACGGTTCAGATTTCAGAACCCAAGGGCGCCACTGCTGTAAACCACAGCAATATGCAGGAAAGAGAGAGCCATCACGCGCCAAGTAATTGACTCTGTGTGGTTTTATTCATTGTCGAGGATTATGTCAGATTTGGTTTTATTTACTGAATCAGAATTCCTTATTTTCACTTTGTACTTTTTCTTAGTACATATAGTCAGCTCTCCAGATTTGTGGATTCCTCATCTGTGGATTCAACCAACTACAAATTAAAAATATTTAAGAAAAAATTGCATCTGTACTGAACATGCAGTCTCTTTTCCTTGTCATTATTCTCTAAACAATATAGTATAACACCTATTTCCACAGCATTTACCTTGTATTTAGGTATTGTAAGTAGTCTAGACACGATTTAAAAGATACGAGAGGATGTGTGTAAGTTATATGCAAATACTATGCCATTTTATATCAGGGCCTTGAGCATCTGAGGATTTTGGTATCTGTGGGGGTCCTGGAACCAATCCCCACAAACACTGAGGGGTAACTGTACAACACTGTTTTTCAGTGAGCTAATAATGCTTATACCTTTTGGTATGCTTGTTATAACTTTAAAGATAAAGTTTAAAGTTCTAGATGTTGATAATAGTTCTACTGCCAGAGTCTCTAGAACACAGAGCCCAATAATACTTTTATTGTAGCTTTACTGAGGCATACTGGACACACAATAAACTGCACAAATTTAAGGTATACAGTGCGATAGATGTTGGCGTATGCGTACGCCAAGTAAAACCATCACCGCAGCAAGGTAATGAACATACCTGTCGTCCCCCACTATCCCCCTGTGCCACCTGTCCCCATTCCCCAGGCAGCCACCGATCTGCTTTCCGCCACTATACATTAGCTTGCATTTCCTAGAATTTTATGTAAATTGAATCACTCAATATGCATCCTTTTTTTAGTCAGACTTATTTTACTCAGTATAATTATTTTGAGATTCACCCATGTGGTGGCATGTGTTGGGTTTTTTTTCATTGCTGAGTACTATTTCGTTGAATAGATTTGTCCGCTTACCTACTAATGGACATTTGGGTTGTTTCCAGTTTGGGACTGTTATAAATAAAGCCTTTATGAGCATCTGTGTATAAGTCTTTGTGTGGATATATGCTTTCATTTCTCTTAGGTAAATATCTGGGAGTAGAATGACTGAGCCATATGGTAAGTGTATGCTTAATGTTTGGTTTTTTTTTTTTTTTTTTTCAGAGACAGAGTCTTGCTCCGTTGCCCAGGCTAGAGTGCCATGGCATCAGACTACCTCACAGCAACCTCAAACTCCTGTCCCTAAGCGATCCTCCTGCCTCAGCCTCCCAGAGTGCTAAGATTACAGGCATGAGCCACCGCACCCAACCATGCTTAATGTTTTAAGAAAATGCCTGACTGCTCTCCAACATGGCTCTGCCATTTTACGTTCTCACCAGTAGTGCATGAGGGTTCCAGTCTTCCATAAGCTTGTCTTCACTTGGTATGGTCAGTCATTTAAATTTTCAGCATTCTAATAGATGTGGTATCTCATTGCAGTTTTAATTTGCATTTTCCTAAGACTTATGGTGTGGAACATCTATTCGTATGCTTACTTGTCATCCACACATCTTTTTGACATGTCTGTTCGAATCTTCTGCCAATTTTTAAAGCTGGGTTGTTTGTTTTCTTATTTTTGAGTTGTGAGAGATCTTTATAAATTCTTGATATAAGTCTGCATCATGAGTCCTGTTTTCCTGCTTCTTTGCATGCCTTGTAATCTTCGATTGGATGCCAGACATGGTGATTTTACCTTGTTGGGTGCTGGATACATCTTCTTACAGATATTTTTTAGCTTTGTTTTGGGGCGCAGTTAAGTGACTTGGGAATACGGTGATTCTTGTGGGTCTTGCTCTGTTAGGTAGGTCCAGAGCAATGCTCAGTGTAGGGTGAGTTAGTCCCCCATGCTGACGTTCCCGAGTGTTCTCCCCGTGCCGTGCCGTGTGAACTAGGAGTATTTTCAATCTGGCTGAGTGAAGGACGCACTCTTCCCTGTGTGAGTGCTGAGCACTGTTCCCTCTAATCTTTTCAGATGGCTCTTTCCCCAGCCCTCATCAATAAGTACCCTCTGGAATACTAGAGGAGGACTCTCTTTCTCCAGATATCCAGGATTCTTTGTGCAGCCCTCTCCTCTCTGGATTCCTGTCCTGTCCTGCAGACATTAGCTGCCTTGGTCTCCCCAAGTCCTCAGCTCTGTCTCCTGAATTCCAGAGTCCACTGAGTTGTGCCTGGGTTGTCTTTCAAGGGAGCAGGTAGGGCAGTCATGGGGCTTACCCTGTTTTTTTCTGTCCCTCAGGATCTGTCTTTCATTGCCTCGTGTTCAGTGTCTTGAAAACCTTTGTTTCATGTACTGCTTCTGTTTTTCTTTTTGCTTATGTCAGGAGGGAGAATAAATCTGGTCCCCATTACTCCATCTGGATTGGAAGCGTAAGTCTCCATTAATATTTTAGATGTGAATTTTCCCACTTGAGTTTAAGCTGCTGGGGCGGCGGGGTCTATGTTGTGTCTTGTTACCACTGAATCATCAGTGCCCATATTCTCAAGCCCTCCATAAATATTCGCTGAATGAATGAACAAATGAGATAAACCAGTTTGCTTCAGGGAGGAAATGAAATCTGGTATGCATTAAACTTAGTAGCATATTTTATTTCAAGAAAGGGTGTGATCCCTTTTACTTTGGCTTTATAAAGGTTGTGAGTATCTGTATTTCTAATAAGAATTCTAATTTGTGTTAACATGATAGTAGGTGACTATGCCATTTAACGTGCATGGTAACTCCCGAACACTGTAACAGCTTTGTTAGAATGTGTTCGAGACTTCTCTTCAGCTCCCCAGAGAGCTTCAAAATCCTTATGACCATTGAAAATGCATTTCTCCTCCATAGCACATTACCTGAAGCCAGTCTGAAAAACTGTCATCCTTAACTCGCCTCATTTCCACTAAAGTCAAGCAAGTTGAGCAAATCTACTCTTGTCTGAAAGCTTAAAGCCAAGGAAGTTTTCTTTCTTCCTTCAATTTCTGTCTTTACTTAGGAATCTTGACAGGATCTACCTCAGGGAGACTTGTCTTGGGTGGAAAAACCTGTTACTCCCTTCCTGAAAGAATGAGCAAACATGATCCTGCCCGGACATCCTCAAAGCTCATTAAACAACTCTCCTGAGTATTAAAGACAGCGTGAGCGAGCTCCTTAATTTCAGACTCCACGTCCGTCCGCAGCGTTTCTTTTACCCTCTCTTTGTTCGCCGAGGTGGAAGCTTTGTTATATCACATTGCTCTGTCTTTGTTTAAGATGGGCTAAGAACACTATAGTACACCAGGTCTGAAACCCAAAACATGTCCAAAGGTGCTGTCTTTTATTTCAATTTATTAACTAAGCAACCTGCCAGGCAACTTTCGTGATCTCCTGTAACCATATGAGTTTCCCCAAAACTCTGGGTGATGGGAGAACAAAAACAAGTTGAAGAGAGAACAGGGAGGAAACCCAGGGCCTGCCTAGTCGCAGCTCAGTGGGAAAAACCGAGGCTTTGGGTCGAGGAGATGTGGAGTTGAGCTCCGAGCCATGGCCATGGCCGGCTCACAAGGAAGTATGCAAACTTTGCACCTTAACCTTCATCTTAGAAATGGGAATAGAACTGCTTTTATTGCTTACCTTACAGTAGTACAGTGAGACTGTATGTTGAAAACACTTTTATAAACTGGAAAGTATTAAACCAAGGTAAGGGTTTGTTATTAGCGTCTGACATCCCGGAGCTGAACAGGGCCCTGTTTAGCTACCTAACAACAGGTCGCTGGGGGAGCCAGCCCTGTGAAAATGCGTCAGCCCTGCTAATGGCTTCAGAGGCATGCTAGTGGTAAGAGTCTACATAGTTCAGCAGATTAGATAAAAATACTAATTATACCAATGAATCACAGCACTGCCTCATCTTCTAGGTTTGCATTATCGTTGACCTATTTTTCTATCTTCTGTCTCTCCTCTCCCATTATCCTTGAAGAATATTGTAGGGCCTTGCTGTGGGCATCATTGGTTTTAGGTGCCAGTAACTAAGCTGGTATCATCTTTCACTGGCACAAGATTAATCTACAAATGAGACAGGGCTGCTCCCTACCACATTCTAAATTGGTTGACAGCTGGGGAGCGGTTTTCACACCTGCTAATGAAAAATCCACCTTGGTTGTGAGAATCAAATTCTATTACCAAGAATTAGGGGCAGTAGAGAGAGGGTCAAGTTTTCTTAAGACTATAAAATTTCTAAGACTTTATAAAATTATTACGATAAAACAGAGGGACTACAGGATATCTATTTTGTTATAAAGAGATTTTTATTATTTTATATGTTGTAACAGGAAATTGACCTATATAGTCAATGGTGACAAATCAGATGCCTCTAAAAGAAGCAGAAACGAGTTAATAACATAGAAATAAAACTATTAAAAATACACCAAATCCTCAGAATGTGTTAATTATAAAATCTTTAAAGATACAGAAATCCCCCTGTATAAAACGATTTGTCATGTAATGTCACTGCATGTCAGGTGAACGCAAGTTAAGCTTCATAAACGCAAATCTCCGTGATTGTTTAGTCAGGGGTCTCCATTAAAGCAAATCAAAGATTGCAAATGTTTTCTTAACATCATTCCATCTAAATCCCCGATGGGATTTTTGTGATCTGTTGCTTTTCTCGCCTGTTTTCTGAGTGTGTTATATACACTTTCAATCCATACCAAATGAAGGGAGCATTGATTAGACTTGATTTAAGGCAGCAAGTGATAAATGCAGCTGGGAAATTGATTCATGTCTCTCAAGTGACTGGGGCACAGCCATCCACAGTTGACACAACTCTTGTCTCAAGGCTGGAGAAAACAAACAGGCAAACACATGTCAAACAGATAAATGACTTTGCTGTTTTGAGCTCTCCGTGGAGGCCATTTGTTTCCTAGATAAGGAAGACTGCTCTCCAAAGTCACGAGAAGATAAGCTAGAGGAAAAGGATGAATGTGGACTTGGACGCCCAGGCACTTAGAAGAAAACAACAACAGAAAGGATCTGCCTCCGGGAAGGATCTTGCTGCTTTCCCCTCAGACATGCTGGGAGCAGCACTCTGAAGCTCTGACTCTGGTATTTTAAGTGTTCACAGTGGTGTGCTGTTGTCTTTGAAGCTATTTCCAGGGGGACATTTCCTGACTGCTCTTACTGGAGGGAGCATTCCGGGGAAGAATCAGTAGGAATAGCTGAGACTCCAGAGCCTGCCTTGCAGTCCCTTGACCGGGGCCATGGCCTGAAATGTTGCTAGTTCCAGCAAGACCCAGAAGCCCCCAGCCCAGAAGCCCCCTGAAAACCGTAGTCCCACTGCAACCCAGTACTCTTGTAGAATCTTGCCCATAACACAATAAATATTTACCGTATTTATGTTTCTCACCTTGCTATGTTTGCCCCTGTATTGCTTTTTTCCTGCCTTCCTGTTTGCACGTTTACATTTTACCCGTCCTTCAAGGCCCCGTTCGAATGCCACTTCCTCTAGGAGGTCACCCTTCGCTGTTCCAGGCTGGAAGTAATTTTCCCCCTCAGAACTCCTAGAACGATTTGTAACAGCTTTAGAGTACTCATTGCTCCCTGATGGGTACATAGGTGTCTCCTAGTTCCTTTCCAAGAACACAAAGTTCAGTATCTGTTTCAACTGGATCCCACACAACACTATCCACAGAACACCTTCAAATGACACTTGTCGAAAGAAAAACCAAATCAAGCAAACTAGCCAACTAAATAGCTTGAATGAATAAATGGCCTCAAAGGCTAGATAGCTCTTTACTGTCTAGTACTCCCCATTTAGTATACAAGGCCACTTTGCTCTTTTTTTATTTTCCTTTGTTTCACAAGTCTTGGTTCTCTTATATTTTGAATATGACTTCAGCAGACATACTAATCAGGAAGATTGACTGTCTTTCCTCCTCCTCCTTCCCCCTGGGTCTGCGATCCTCATCGCCTGGCCTAATGGGCACAGACATTCTGTCTTTTCCTGTTGTCCTCCCTCCTCAACCCTTTCCCAGCGTTCTCTACCCACTGCTCCCTCGGCTGGCAGGGAACCTGCAAAGTCCCCACTCTGGGCAGCGTCCCCTGACATGGTGGGCACCATCACAGTAAATTAGGGCCAGGTCCTGCTGGAAGATCCTTGAATCCAAGGAAAGCCGGAGGGAGCAGAGCAGGAAAGAGATTCCTACCAGGCTATCCTTCGGAGCAGTGGGTTCCAGAGTTCTGTGTTCAGATATCTGCAAAATTTAAATTAGAAACAAACAGGGTGGGGTGCAGAGGGTGCTGACATAGGCTGCTCACTTCTCATTTTGCATGTGCATCTATAACCCAACCCAGCCAGTATTCTGCTGAAACCATCCTTCATAAAAGCCTGTTATTGTCCAAAAAGTAGAAGGATATTATTTCGGGGTAAAGATCAGTCCTCTAAATGGAGCACATTTAGCTTCAAGAAAATCTCTCACCCGAGAACCGCAGTTACCTTTTCAGTATCTATATCTCCAGTCTTTTTTTTCTGTGCAGATGCATGTGTATATGTGTATTTTTTAAACACAATTAGAAGTATGTAGTACCATAAATTTATATCCTGTTTTCTCTCTTAACATGAGGTCATGAATATTTTCCCATGTCACTGAATGATCTCCTAAAGTTCGACTTTTCATAACTGCATTTATTCTTACTGCGTTGGAAGCAATTGCTCTCGAATGTAAATTTGATTAATCATGATACTGCTGTTTTGTAGTGCATTTGCCAAGCCTGGATGCCTAGGTTCACTAGGTGCTTCCTCAGCAGCTCTTCCTCAGTTTATTACAGCAGCATGGTTTATTTTAAAAACAGTACAGTTGTCCCTCAGTATCCACAGGGGATTGGTTCCAGGACCCCCGTGGATACCAAAATCCCCTGACGATTAAGTCCCTTATGTAAAATGGTGTAGTATTTACATATCACTTATGCCCATCCTCCCGCATGCTTTAAATCATCTCTACATTACTTATAATACCTAATACAATGTAAATGCTATGGAAATTGCTGTTATACTATATTTTAATATGCATATTTTTACTGTATTATTTATTTGAGTATTTTTGATCCACCGTTGGGCCCCTGATACAGAGGGCCATCTAATACCCTTGAATTGGAGAAGAGACAGGCATTTGTGCTACTGCATTGTGCTAAGCACTGTGCTCGTCTTGTCTTGTCCTAAGCGTGTCAAGCAGGGACCTGTCTCCACTTCAGTCCTTCTACAGTCACAGGCCCTGCTGATGGAGGGGGCTTTGGGCACACTGAGACCATGGGGCTCTCCTCTTAGCTGACTGGATTGGGCTTGAACTTGACCCAAGGAGAGGCTGCAGGGGTCTGCAGGCCTAGAAACCTTTACTAATCCAAGGGTTCTTGACCCTGGTTGCACATTTGGACCATCTAAGAAACTTTTAGAAAGTGCTGATACCCAGTCCCCTCTGGGGGTGTCTAAGTAGGCAAGAGCTAGGATAATCCAATTCCTGCTGTCAGAAATTTGAATTGGGAAAGGACAAAAGGGTCAGGCCCCTGGCAGATGTTGAGGGTGAGAGATGCGTTAAGAAAAGCCACGAAGTGGAGCTGGAGTCAGTCTTGCAAACTCAACTTAGGAAGAAGTATGAATTAGAAGGATCTGTGTAGTGGAGAAAAGATACAGAGGCGAAGGTGAGGACAGCAGCTGGTCGTGGAAGAGGGAGTGGCTGGGCGGAGAAGGATGCAGCCCCATGGGGTTGTTAAGTCCAATTCCCCATTGCTGCCCTGAGGTCCCAAGAGCAGCTGTGAGCCCCACGCCACCCTTCCTTCCAGCAGTCCCCGTGTCCACGAAGCTTGACCGCTAGACCTGTGCAGACTTGGAGTTCAGAGGGCATCCGTCTCCCTTCTGCTGTGATCAGAGGCCTTTCTTAGAAGTAACAGGAAGCTGACAACTGTTAAACAGTAAAGAGGACTTAGTAGTCTATGATCTGCAAAGTCCAGTGGCAGAATGGATTTCAGGAGAGGCCAGTCAACAGTGTGACCAAAGCCCCTGACTCCTGTGGTTTCTCGGTGCTACCATCCTCAGTGTCACCTGCATCCCAATTTGGACACTTCTCATGTCTCAAGATCGCTGCCAGCAGCCCCTGCAACTATCTACTTTCTTGTCACTGTTAGGTCCAGAGTCGAGAGAGAGAGAGAGAGAGAGAGAGAGAGACAGAGACACACAAAGCCTCATGTGTAGTTTATTTTGGGCATCTGGGTGTAGATAGGTGGAGGCCAAAGAGCATCCGCACTGAGGGAGGGGAAAGCCTTAGGTTTTATAGAGGGCTTTTTAGAGGGGGGAGTGAGTACCTGGGCCAGAACAGCTGCTGCAATAAAATTTTTTTTCAACCAACCAATTTCTGGGACCCCTGGGTCAGTCTCATCCTGTAGAGATAAGGGAGGGGAGTAGTTCCATCCTTATCAGAGGGGATAGGAATGCTGGCTGTAGCTGTCTGTTAGGTTACAACCTTCCCGGACTCTTCAGACCCCTGCGGCTATTGATTCACAAACCTCGGTTTTCCATTAACCACATTCTGTCCCATACCTACTTTTCCGAGTTCCCACCTGGAACAAACCTAACAGTCACCATCTGTCAGAAAAGAAATTTTGTGTCCCAGCTTCCCCAGCAAATGGCCTCAGGTTCTGTTGGAGCACAAAACCCGGAAGATAACTGATAAGCGTCTGCTACCCTTTTCACCAGCCCTCCGCTGTGCAGCGCTCAGCTCTCCCTTCCAAAGAGAACCTGCTAAGGAGTGGGAGCTGACAGCTTCCAGCTGCCACGCCTTCGCTTCAGGACCCACCCCGGTGTTGACACTGAGGCCACACTCTCCCCAGGCTGCTCCCAGCCACTGACTGGCCACAGCCACGTGCTGGAGCTGGGCCATTCCTGTCCAGTGAGGACCGCTCTCCCGGCAGTACTGCTCTGGACTCCCCACCCACTTCCCCAGCTGCGCTGCGCTGCGAGCTCTCCCATCCTTCCCTCCCTTCACACTTGCCAGTCCTCCTCCTGGTCCTGTGTCCTCTGTTTTGCCCTTCACAGACATTGCACTTCTATCTTGGCGTCTGATTCCCAGAGGACCAAACTGACACATCCTGGTTATCTGAGCTACCCTGAGTGAGCCTCTGCTTTTCACAGAGGAGCTCAGCTCAAAGGTGCTTTGCCCCAGCAGTGCCTGTAGGGTAGAGACTGTCTCCATTACACAGAAGGGCGGACCAGGGCTTGGGGTCGACTAGCACGCCTCAGGTCACCCATGCAACAAGGCGAGTCCATCCCCTCCAGTCCGCTGCCTTGTCCCCTGGAGAGACGATCTTCTCTGTGCAGCCCATGCGCTAGGTACTGTTCCTTGTGGAGCGTGGCGAGGTGGCCCGAGTCGCTCAAGGTCACACCTGGCTCCTCAGGAGAGGAGGGGGTGGATCCCAAGGTGTGCCCTCTCCATTGGGTGTTTCTCGTCTCAGTCACCCTGGAGCAGGGGGCAGGCGAGGGGATTGTCGGTGGACGGGCTGCGAGGTCACTGTCTGTACCAGCCTAATGCCACGTTGAGCGTGGAAACTCGACAAGGGACACGGCAACGATGGCTACTGCACATCGACCATCCTTGCTCGGTGTTTAAAAGAAAAAGCAAAGTCAGACGTTGCCGCGAGGGCGGAAAGCCTCCTGGGCGGCGGCGGGGCGAGCGCCGATCGATGAGCGCCTGTTCTCCGTTACGCGGCCCTCCGCCTCTAATCCGCGGCATTGTCCATTGACGCGTCTAATTATGTGTCTTACAACCGCAGAACTCCCCCCGGAGCCGCGGGGCCTCGCGGCGGAACGCGGGGGATGATCGCTCCATCTGGTCCCCGGCGCCGCGGGGCGCGGGCGGGGCGCCACTGCGCGTGCGCGGGCGGGCGGGGCGCCGCCGGGCGCAGGTGCCTGGAGGAAGGGGCTCCCGGCGGCAGGTGCAGATGCGAACTCGCCGAGGCTGGAGTGTATGTTTAATTACAGTCGACTGAGGGGGCTGTTTTATTTAAGAATTACAGGAGGCAGTTCCAGATGAAGTTCTGAGCAGAGCTACGGAAGGTAGCGGGCTGGAAGCGGCTGGGGAGGGAGAGATCAGCTTCTTTAATTGGGGAGGCACGCTCAGGATTTCCTGAGATGTAAAAACAATCACCTGGAATACGAGGAGGCTTTGCTAGAGAAGTCGGAGAGCCCACTCCCACCCCACCCCCTATCCCCAAAGCTGATTAAATTGTCTGGCGTGAAGCAGATCCCTAATTCACAAGCATACCTCATTCCCCCCAGTAACATTGTATTTCTGTTTGTGTAGAGACCTGGCCCTCGGGGCGCATTGAAGTTTCACCTGGAGGGGATAGAACGGAGAAGACTATGGGAAACAGGTCCTCCTCGGAACCAAATGCCAATAACAGCTCCCACGTGCCTAGCTAGCCCTTCAGTTTGCAAAGTGTTTTCTTCCACCTTGCCTCGCTTTCAGCAGGGCCGGGCAGGTGATCCCATTTTAAAGCAAGGAGCCCAAGAGACGCTCAGGCTTTTCCCCAGATGGACACAGAGTGCGGGGGGTGTGGAGAGCTCAGTGAAGGTGGGGGGTGTCATGGTGGGAGCCACAGAAGATCTCCCAGAGAAAGAATGAATAGAAGTTGGTTGAACAGAGAAAGGTTAAGGTGGGGCTGCATGCCTTAGGTGAAGAGATGTGATGGGTGAGGGAACCAGTGTGGGAATCAGGGTCTCTGGGACACAGAGGGGAGGGTTAGCAGAGCCAGTGGACTGGGCTGGGGAGCAACCCACAGACAGCCACACCCACCTGTGGGCCGGACTCAGCATTGTGTCACATTAAGGGGGGAAGTTTGGCATAATAACTCACACCTGTAATCCTAGTACTTTGGGAGGCCAAGGCAAGAGGATTACTTGAGGCCAGGAATTTGAGACCAGCCTGAGCAAGAGTGAGACCCATCTCAAAAAAAAAAAAAACAAAAAAAAAAGAAAGAAAAAGAAAAATTAAAAGGAATGGCAGCACACACCTGTAGTCCCAGCTACTTGGTACACTGAGGCAGGATGATCACCTGAGCCTAGGAATTTGAGGTTGCAGTGAGCTATGATGACACCATTGCACTCCAGCCTGGGTGACAGAGCAAAATCCTGTCTCAAAAAAAAAAAGGTGAGGGAGATCAAGTCAGTGTCCATAATAATTGAAAAGCAATTGAATATTTATTGTAGCCTCTGGAGCCCTTCATTTGTAAGGCACAGGAAATACAGTGGGCCCTCCAAATCCCTGGGTTCCACATTCCTGAATTCAACCAGCCATGGATGGAAAAACTCCAGAAAAAGAAATGGACAGTTGCATCTGTACTGAACATGCGCAGACTTTTTTCCCTGTCATTATTCCCTAAACAATGTAGTATGACAGCTATTTCCATAGCATTTACATTGCATTAGGTATTATAAATAATCTAGAGATGATTGGAAGTACACAGGAGGATGTGTACAGGTTCTATGCAATGACTATGCCGTTTTATATAAGGGACTTGAGCATCCGTGGATTTGGGGTTCCTGGGGGTCCTGGAGCCAATCCCTCGTGGATACGGAGGGATGACGACTCTATTGTGAAATCTCTCCTTTCATTCTCACTCTCCTGTTCTCTATCACCCTCTTATCACAGCCACTGCCCCCAAAGACTCCTTTCCCCCCTTCAAACTTCCCTAAATTCTCTTTCAGACTCTGCCCTCACAGCTTTCCTGCCCCTGTCCCTCTCTGTGCCTCTGACTTTGATTCTACAGCGCCCTTACATTCCCTTCCCAGTAGCAACACTGCTCACCTTGTGGCTCTTTCCACTTAGATTAGGGCCCAAATCGGCAGGGCTCACAGGGCAAATCCATCCCACCGCCTGTTTTTGTATAGCCTATAAACTAATGATTGAAAAGAATTTGCGGAAATTTTTTTCTCTCTTGTTAAACAAGTACCCACCTAATAGCTTTCATCTTGCCCCTTGGCCAACAAAGCCTAGAATATTTTACCATCTGGCCCTTTACAGAAAAGGTTGTCGACCCCTGGTTCAGTAGGAGGGGTTTAGGGATACATGTCTAGTAGCTTTTTGGGCCCGTGGCTTCTGGGGTTTCCATGTCCTGCTTGGGGAGGCCCTGGGGGAAGCTGGGGTGGGAGGGATGAGGCCCCCCTGCCTGCATGCCCCTGTGAGAGGGCGATCCGTGGCAGGGCACAAGAGGCCTCTTTTGAAGTAAACCTGTTGGCAGTTATCATGGGGCCATGCAGGGCCACACTTGTTTTTCCAGGATGGGGAAGTGACTTACATCTGAACATTCCAAGGACTAGGAATGGTGGATTTCTGTTCAGGATCTCCTTTACAGAAGCTGTGGCCCTTTTCTCGTGTGATCCCTGGTAACAAAAGAAGATGGAGACCAGGCCAGAGTACTCAGAAGATTTTATTATTCGAAGACGGGTAACATTGCAAGGCAAGTATATTTCAGTGAAGTCTTATTTTTGATCAAGAAGTAAATAGCTCACCAGAAATGCCTTCCCAGAGGATAGTGTACCGTGGTCTTCTACTTTTGGATCTCTTCCTATATGCCGTGACCGCCCATATTGCCCTTTATCTTGGCAGGCCTTCTCCTGTCTTCTCTCTTGGGCATTTTTAAAAAACCAGTCTTCTCAAGCGTCTTCCCAGAGTCACCTGAGGGCCTGCTGTCTGTCTGGTGTCCTCTCGGGAAACCACTCCTGCCCCACTCTGTGGTACTGCTGCTCAGTCCCTGTGTATCTGAAGGGCTGACAGTACCCCCACTCCCACCACAGGGGTGGACCCATGGACCAGGTCTGGCCAATCAGAGTATCCTGTTCTTCTGACCATAGTGATTGGGCCAGGGACAGGCAGATGTCCCAAACCTGGCCAATCAGTGTCCTCCTCAGGACTTTGGCCAGAGCTATTGGAAATGATGCTCTTCCAGAGTTGGTAAAGGGGAAGGAAGCTATTTTTGAGCTGATGATTATCTTTGTAACCATGTGGGGGAACCCTTTCTGGAAAAGAAATCTCATATAAGAAAGCAGAGATGGAGGAAAGAAAGGAGGAAGATAGGGAGACAGATAGATCTATCTGACAACACTGTTATTTATGCCTTGTTCTGTTGCCCAGGTTAGAGTACAGTGGCATGGTCATACACTGCAACCTCGAACTCCTGGGATCGAGCAATCCTCCTGGCTCAGCCTCTCAAGTACCTAGGATTACAGGTGTGAGTCACCACGCCCAGCTAATTTTTCTATTTTTTATACCGATGGGGTCTTACTGTGTGGCCCAGACTGGCCTCAAACTCCTGACCTCAAGCGATCCTCCCACCTCGGCCTCACAAAGTGCTGGGATTACAGGTGTGAGCCACGATGCCCAGCCTGACAACATTGTTTGAGGCTCAGCATCCAATCATCCCTAAGGCTTGTTCCATCCTGTACATTTCAGCAGTCATCCAACCCAGTAAAATGCTTTTTTCTTTCTTCTTTTTTTTCTTTTGCTTAATCTGAACTGGGTAGAGTTTGATCACTAGCATCCAAATACGTTCTGAACTACATATGGGCTTTACTGGATACCTTGGCACCTTGGGTTTCTCCCCTGGGTACGTGCAGCCCCTGCCATGTAACTTTCAGTGCCCTCCTACTCTGACTCTGGCCTGAGTGACTGACTTTGCCCACTGGGATGTTTGCAGACATGGTATAGGCAAGCGGGACTTGTCTTCTCTCACACAGCCCTTCTGAGACCATAGGAACAATCTCAGTCGAGCCCACTGGATAGTGAGAGACACAGAGCTGAGACGAGCCATCCCAGCTAAGGTCCCCTTGACCAAGCACCTTGATCCGCTATGGAAGCCAACTGCAGGTGCGTGAAAGGGCACAGCTGAGGCCAGCCAAAGACCTGCCCCACTGTGCCAAGCCCACAGAATTGTGAGCTACACTAAGGGTAGATGTTTCAAAGCACTAAGTTTAGGGGTGACCTGTTAGGCAGGAAAAGCTGATACACAAGCCAAAGGTGAAAAGTGTGTTACGCAAGGCTGTAAGGGAGAGCAGCTTGTCTGTCACCTGGTGGCTTTTTTAATAGATAAGGAAAACAAAGGGCTGTGATGTTGAAATATTGCCTAAGGTTAATACTACTACAGTTCTAGACCACCAATATTTCAACAAGGAGCCCAGAACGCTTATAAATTCTTAGCGTTGCTGCCTTGGAAGGGACCCCACTGAGGAATCCACGCCTGGAACTGCCACTCAGCAGCCACGCCAGGCAGCTGTCACTGCAGGCAGCATGACCAGCACAGGCTTCGTCTCTGGGATGAGGGCATCAGGCGCATAGTTGACAATGTAGAATTCTTCTTACTTGTGTCTTCAAGCCATGACAGGAAGAGTCAAAATGCACTTATATGTGGGGCAACTACTGTATTTATAATGTTCACAGCAACCATTTTTTTCTTTTATAAGCCTGAGTTAGTACACTTGCATTCTTTTTTATTAGGGATGATTTGTGACATGTAACTTACCATTTTCTCCTTACGCGAGGTTGTTCATATCAAAGATCAAAGGTACTACTGCTACTAAGGATGGCTCACATTTATAAACATTGACTTAGCACCGGGCTCTGGACAAAGGGCCTGATCTCTAATCCTCACTACAACCCAGGGAGGTAGGTGCTGTTGATCCCATTTTACAGATAAGAAAACTGAGTCCTCCGTCCAGGCACACAAGGTTATTAAATGTTGGCTTGAGCAACTAAACTTGTGTTTTATTTCAAAGCGAGACTAATAACATGGGCTGGAGCAATAGGGTGACTTCATAAAGGATGCACTTCACCTGCTCTGAAGGCAGCTTGAGATTTACCACATACTGTCTCTGTGACACTGGGCATTTTACTAAATGTTCCTGGGCCTCGATTTCTTTTTCTGTGAAATGGGGCGATAATCCTGTCTTTCAAGGATTGTCAAAGGGAAGAGAATTAAATGAGACATAGACAGCTCCCAGCGCTGTATTAGGCTCAGGGCTGGAGCTCAATCCCCTATACCTTTTCTTCCACCCGCGTACTGGTTTCCAGTGATTACATACAAGGGAATGTAGACTCCATGGGAATTTGGGTTTGTATGATTAGTTACTTTGCTTAGACTGTGCCGCTGCACCAGAACGGAGCCTGGCACATCCTAGGCACTCCATATAAATGTCTCGAGTCAAGTTCTGTGTTTCTGTGAGCCCGTGATTCTGTGAGATGCGACGGCAGCGGCTTCCTAAGTGCTGGTTGGGGTCAAGAGGCGGAGGGGATCCAGGAGCGAAGGTTTGTAAGGAGGAAAGGAGAGATGTCCCAGTCATGCGCCCTCCAGGACCAGGCAGCATGGCTTGCGATGCTGGTAATGACTCGTGCCCAGCCTGGGAGGACAGCTCAGGAGTTGCTGGCGATGCTGGTTGAGTGTCCTGAGCGCAGAGTCTGTGGCTTCAGCTCCACCCCGCCTCTCTCTTTCTCCTCCCAAGCTCTGCTCCGAGACCCCCACCTGCCTGCACGGCGGCCGGGCGTAGAAAGAACCCTTCCTTGATGCCAAGTATCAGCAGGGTTCTCTAAGGATGTGAATTATTCATCGACAAACCCAGCACCCATCTGTCCCCAGCCGGTGCTGCTGGCATCTCCCTAGGCCTGGAAGCTGCCCAGGGCACCTCCGAGCCAGTCCTGCGCGGAGTTTCCTCACAGCGACCACACGGCTGCCCCCAGCCCTTCGCCTTAATTGGAGAGCTGATGGGGACGAGCGCAGGCGGCTCTAAAATGTGTATTTGAAATCAGCTTGCTCCTTGAAGTGGCATGAAAACAAATGTCTAAGGAATGCTTGCAGCGAGGGGGTCTTCCTGGCGACCTGCTCTGAAGAGGCTGGCAGAAGACGCAATCGGGGTGGGAAGTGGCTTCGGGGAAGAAAGCCCTTTCAGAGGGGGCTGCACTCACAGGATGCAGCCTCTGAGAACCACGGTGGGAAGCTGGGAGCAGCCTCCGTAGCTAGCACACTGGTGGTGGCTGCTCCGGGAGGACTCCTGCACTCCACATGCTCCCCAGGGAGATGGCAATAAGATGTGGAGACTTCTGTGAGCCCAACCAGCTTCCCGAAATCCCTGCGGGAAATAGGCAGGGCAGCAAATCTGTAGCATAGGAGGCTGGAGGAAGGCATGCAGGTTGCTGGTCTTAAAGTCTTTTCATTCTAAGAGACGAAGTGGCCATTTTCCTGGCTTGAAATAATAGGGATTATTTGTGTGTTATCTACAGTGGCCAGTGACTGACTGTCAAATCAGCATCTCCAGGAAAGAAAAATAGGGACCTCCTCAGAGAAGAGTTCCTGGAGAACTAAGAACAACTGTGAGTATTGCCTCACGGCAGGGACATTCTAAGATGTTCATTGGCTCCAGCGACTCTTTCTGTTGTATTATATATCAAACGTTATAATGCACCTGGATCATATGTATGTGCATATAAATACATTTTAAGGAATTTTTAGAATTTGCTTTCGAACTTACTTGCGTATAAATAGTGCGTCCTTCAATTTACTATATGAGCTGTGCTTTCTCATGCAAACTCAGCAGTCCTTTCGAAGCAAGGTGACCAATGCACAGGTTGTTTTCAAATGTAATAACATTTTGATGAAAACTAAACAATGAACAAAGTGGACCCAATGTTTCATAGACATTTAATTAAATATATATTCATTTTGATTTTGCATATTTTTCTTTAAACATGTCAAACCAATACCTTTTATTTTTCCCTGTTTTCCAATATGTTTGTGAGACCCGGATAACGTGGCTGTGTGTGTGTTCCTAACAGCTAGAACAGGCCGGTGGATGGGGAAGCTGGAGGCATGTGATCAGCTCCAGGGACCAAGAATCCTGGTTCTCACAGGTCACATTGGCGATTTCCCCTGGGTGCGATGTAAGCTTGGCAGGTGTGCTCAGGTAAGGAGGCCGGCGGTTCACGGTTAAACCGGCACCTCCAGGTGAGGAAACCCTGGGGCAGCTTAAAACCCAATAGGGACTGCTAAGAAATCCCGGGACATCCGGGACCATTTACCCTCATGGCACAAGGGTCAAGAAATAAAGAGGGAAGGTTCGGTGCCTTCCCTGGCACGGGACTCTCTTAGGGGTTTATTTGTCCGTTCACGCATCAGTCTGTTCAGCAAGGAGTAGTCAGGGAGTCGTTTTCGTGTCCAACCTGAAGTGGAGGGAGGGGAAGAACAGATGGGACGTGAGCTTTGTCATCAGCACCTGAGTGGGCCGGCTTCCTTTCACATTTAACGTTTCATACCTGGTGCTCACCAGCAGCGAGAATCCAATGCGAGCTCCGGGTTGACCAGGTTCCAAGTGTCCTGGAGCCTCAGAAATCACGCCCGTGGGTCCCAGTCAGTCCTGGCTGTGGCCGGAGCCTTGCAGGCTATTTGGGGGAAATGGGGGCAACCAACCTGGAAAGAGCACCTTCTGACAGCCAGGCACTGCGGCCCTGCTGTTTATTTGCTTCCTAACTTTGCCTCAAGCAGTTGGATCCCCGTTTTTCAGCCGAGGCAGTGGAAGCTCCAGAGAGGTGGAGTCAATTCCCCAAAGTCACACAGCAAAGACGCTGAAGAAGCCGTAGAGGGGATTTTTGATTTTTTTTGTTTTTTTGAGACAGAGTCTCACTGTGTTGCCCAGGCTAGAGTGCCGTGGCGTCAGCCTAGCTCACAGCAACCTCAAACTCCTGGGCTCAAGCGATCCTCCTGCCTCAGCCTCCCGAGTAGAGTAGCTGGGACCACAGGCAT
>CAUYSK010097078.1:0-19934 GCA_963575035.1 Avahi laniger | reverse complement strand
GGGTAAGTTTAGGGGCCGTGGCATTCGCTGATTGGTGGTAGACGGGTGACGTGAGGGAGCAGGGGCCGTTGGTCTTGGCGCCCGCGGGAAAGGAAGCGCGGGACTTTCAAATAGAGCGCGGGAATTTCCAGGGGAGGAGGAAGAAGGAGGAAGTGAAGGCTGGCATAAATGGCTGCCGTAAGCTGCCGCTTCACGGCCATGTTGGCTCCCAACATTCACACATCAGCAGTGATCTTGTTTTTTACAAAGGTGCTAAGAACATACATTGAGGAAAGGACAGTCCCTTCAATAAATGGTACTGGCAAAACTGGATATCCATACACAGAAGGATGAAACTAGACCCCTATTTATCACCATATACAAAAATCAAATCAAAATAGATTAAAGACTTAAATCTAAGACCTACAACTATGAAACTACTAAAATAAAAGTCAGGGGAAATGCCAGGCCATTAGTCTGGGAAAAGATTTCTTGTGTAATACCTCAAAACCACCTGCAACTAAAGCAAAAATGGACAAATGAGATCACATTAAGCTAAAAGCTTCTACACATCAAAGGAAACAATCAACAAAGTGAAGAGACAATTCACAGAATGGGAGAAAATATTTGCAAACTACCCATCAAAAAAGGATTAATAATCAAAATATATAAGGGGCTCAAACAACTAATAGAAAAAATGGGCAAAGTATCTGAATAGACAATTCTCAAAAGAAGATATACCAATGGCGAACAAGTACATGAAAAATGCTCAACATCCTTAGTCATCATGGAAATGTAAATCATAACTGCAATCATCTCGCACCAGTTAAAATGATTTTTATTTGAAATACAGGCAATAATGAATGCTGGTGAGGATGTGGAGAAAGGGGGACACTTGTATACTGTTGACATGAATGTAAATTAATACAGACACTACTGAAAACAGTATAAAAATTCCTCAAAAACTAAAAATAGAACAACCATATGATCCAGCAATCCTCCTGCTGGATGCATACCCAAAAGAAAAAAGTCAATATTCAAAAAGATATCTGTACTCTCACGTTTATTGCAGCACTATTCACAATAGCCATGATTTGGAATCAACCTAAGTATTCATCAATGGATGAATGGATAAAGAAAATGTAGTACAAATATACAATGGAATACTATTCAGCCATTAAAAAGAATGAAATCCTGTCATTTGCAACAACATAAATGGAACTGGAGAGAACTATGCTAAGTGAAATAAGCCAAGTACAGAAAAGCAAATTTTGTATGTTCTCACTCATATGTGGAAACTAACATTTAAAACAATTGGTCTTATGAAGATAGAGAGCAGAATAGTTACCGGAGAGTGGGAAGGGTAGTGTGTGCGGCGGGGGGTGTGGGGTAAAGTCAGGATGGTTAATATGTGCAAAACTATGGTTAGAATGAACAAGATATAATATTTGATAGCACAAGATGCCTATGCTCAACAAGTTATTGTATGTTTTAAAATAACTAAAACAGTGAAATTGAAATGTTCCTAACACAAAGAAATGATGAATGCTTGAGGTGATAGATACTACAGTTGCTCTGACTTGATAACTACACCTTGTATGCCTGCATCAAAACATCATATGTACTCAATAAATTATACAACTATTATGTACCCCAATAAATAAAAATTTAAAAAATTAAAAACAAAACATTGTGTTCTATATTATTTAATTATATACATTTTTGTCAATCATACATTAGTAAAGCTGGGAAAAAAAAACCAAGAAAATCCCACTTTTATAATAAACCAATGTAGAAATGTAAAAATACACACACAAAAAAACAATGGTTATCAGAAACTGAAGCCTGAGGAGAGGGAATTTACTGTAAATGGGCATAAGTCACTTTTAGTGGTGATGAAAACATTAGATACCTTGATTGTAGTGGTGATTGCACATGTGAAATAACTCACCAACTCTCCATAAAAGGTAAATTTTAGTCTATGTAAAGAGTATCTCTAAATACTTTTAAAAAACTAGAGGCAAACATTAGAAAAATCTTCCAAAAAGGTTAATAAAAGGAATTTGACATATGTTAGTGAAAAAGTAAAGGCTTTGCCAAGGCATTAAAGCTGAAGGATACTATAGTAGTAGAATTTGAAATCAAGTAATGTGACTCCTCCAGTTTTGTTCTTTTTGTTTGGGATTGCTTTGGCTATTTGGTCTATTTTTTGGTTCCATATTAATTTTAGAATGGTTTTTTCAAATTCTATGAAAAATGATGTTACTATTTTGATAGAAATTGCACTGAATCTGTAGATCCCTTTGGACAGTATGGTCATTTTAGCAATATTAATTCTTCTGATCCATGAGAATAGGATGTTTTTCCATTTGCTTGTGTCATCTACGTTTTCTTTCATTAGTGATTTGTAGTTCTTCTTGTTGAGATCTTTCACCTCCTTGGTCAAATATATTCCTAGGGTTTTTCTTTTCAGCTATTGTAAATGAAATTGAGTTCTTAATTTGGTTCTCAGCTTGGTCATTATTGGTGTATAGAAATGCTATTGATTTTTGTACATTGATTTTATAACCTGAGCCTTTACTGAACTCATTTATCAAATCAATAGTCTTTTGGAGAAATCCTTAGGGTTTCCTAGGTATAAGATCATATCATCAGCAAATAGAGATAATTTGACTTCCTCTTTTCCAATTTGGATGTCCTTTATTTATTTCTCTTGTCTGATTGCTTTGGCTAAGACTTCCAGTACAATGTTGAATAGAAGTGGTAACAGTGAGCATGCTTATCTCTTTCCAGTTCTCAAGTGGAACACTTTCAGCTTTTTCCCATTCAGGATGATATTGGCTGTGGGTTTGCAATATATGGCTTTTATGATTTTGAGGTAGATTCCTTCTGTGCCTAGTTTGTTGAGGGTTTTTATCATCAGGAGATGCTGCATTTTATCAAATACTGTTTCCACATCTATTGAGATGATCATATGTTTTTTGTTTTAAATTCTGTTTATGTGGTGAATCACATTTATTGACTTGTGTATGTTGAACCATCTTGCATCCCTGGGATGGAACCCACTTGATCATGGTGAATTATCCTTTTCATATATTATTGGGTTCAGTTTGCTAGTATCTGGTTTGCTAGTTGCGGATTTTTACATTTATGTTCATCAGAGATATTGGTCTGTAGTTTTCTTTTCTTGTTGCATCCCTTCCTGGCTTTTGTATCAGGGTAATACTGACTTTGTAGAATGAGTTAGGGAGGATTTCCTCCTTCTCTACATTTTGGAACACTTTAGGTAGGATTGATACCTTTTCTTCTTTGTAGATCTGGCAGAATTTGACTGTGAATCCATCTGGTCCTGGGCTTTCTTTTTTTTGTTGGGAGATATTTTATTACAGATTCAATCTCACTACTTGTTATTGGTCTTTTTGGTTTTGTCAGAGGAAGTTGTATGTTTTCAGGAATTCATCCATTTCCTCTAGATTTACTAGTTTTTAAACCTATAGTTGTTCATAACAGATTCTGATGATCTTTTATATTTCTGTGGTATCAGTTGTAATGTCTCCTTTTTCATTACTGATTGTGTTTATGTGGCTCTTCTCTCTTCTTTTTTTGGTTAGATAGTGGTTTATCAATTTTGAAGACACATAGATCAATGGAATAGAATAGCAAACCTAGAAATAAAACTATATCTATAACCCACTGATCTTTGACAAAGTAGACAAAAACAAACGCTGAGGAAAAGACACCCTATTCCATAAATGGTGCTGGGAAAATTGGATAGTCCCATGCAGAAGAATGAAACTGGATCCCTATCTCTCATCATATGCAAAAACTGACTCTAGATGGATTAAAGACTTAAATGTGAGACCTGAAACCATAACAATCTTAGAAAAAAAATCTAGGAAAAGCTCTTCTGAATATTGGCCTAAGCAAAAAATTTACGACTAAGACACCAAAGGAAAATGGAACCAAAACAAAAATAGACAAATGGGATTTAATTAAACTAAAAAACTTCTGCGCAACAAAAGAAGTAATCAAAAGAGTGAACAGACAACCTAAAGAATGAGAGAAAATATTCAAAAACTATACATCTGACAAATGATTAATATCCAGAATCTACAAGGAATTCAAACAACTCAGCAAGAAAAAAAAACCAATCCCATTAAAAGGTAGAAAAATGACATTAATAGACATTTTTAAAAAAAAGATACACAAATGGCCAAGAAACAAATGAAAAAATGCTCAACATCACTAACCATTAGAAAAATGCAAATTAAAAACACAATGAGATACCATCTTATTTCAATTAGAACATCTACCATCAAAAACACAATAGATTTTGTCATGAATGTGGTGAAAAGGGAACACTTATATACTGTTGGTGGGAATGTAAATTAGTACAACCTCTGAAAAGTTAATAGAAATGTATGTGTTAAAGGAGGGGCATAGGTACATAGAATACACAGAATATTCTAAACAAGTGGAGCAGCATGCACAAAGGATTGATAGTATCAAGAAATATGGTGTGCCCCAACGTGGGAAAATAAAAGCTATGACAGCATGACATAGAAAGCAATGCTAGAGACATAGGTGGGGATCAATTTCACAGGGTCATTTAACAATTAGGAGTAAGTTTCACTTCATAGAAAAATAGAAAACCTAAATAATGGGGGTTTAAAGATACATAGCTTAATGTTCACTTGCATAAAAGAAGTCTGAAGAAAGGCACTCTGTGAAGACTTTGTGATCACAAGGGACCCAAACTTGGTCTATTTTTTTTCTCTAACATCTTATTGTATGGCTTCTATTCTGAAGGCCTCCTCATAGTAAAAATTATGCTACTGAAGCTCTAATATTGTCTCCCCATTCTCCCCATTCCAGACAACAGAAATGAGAAAAGAGGAAAGGCAAAAAGTATGTGCCTCTCAGCCCCAGGGGACTACGGATATTAACTGGATAGCTAGTAGTCTTGGCCTCAGCCATATAAGCCAAGTAAAGAATTTTGGTTCACCATAAAAGCACTGGAAATCCATTGAAAGGGTCTAAGCAGGGCTTGTAGAGAATGACGAAACATGATCAAATTTGTAGTTTAAATGTATTACTCTGGATGCACTATAGAGAATACCTTGAAAAGCTGATGTGTTTGGTGTAGGGACATCAGTAGAGGTGCCCTTTCAATAGTCCCAGTGAAAGACGACTAAGAATTCTGGCAATGAGGTTAAAATGAAGTATATGTAATCAAAAGATATTATGGCAATAAACTCAAAAGATTATAGTGATGTTTTGATATTGATTGGTAAGGGAAAGGGAGGTATAAAAAATGGGGTACAGGTTTACAGCTCACCAAGCTTAATGGACAGTAGTAACTTTCACTAAGGCAGGGACTGCAGGATTGGGAGAGAAGATCATGAGTTTGTTTTTGGACATGTTAAATATAAGATTCCCTGAGGTACTACAAATATAAGACAGGTAAGGCAACTGGAGAGTTGAAATTAAGCCATATGATATTACTAATATTCAACCACCTAATTGGTAGGATTGTATTGAATAAATATCTAGAGATACTGTCCACCCAAGAATGATAATATTGTCCTAACATAAAGAAGCAAACACTGACTATTCTTCAAGAAAAATTATGCTTGTAACCACACTGCATATTATAGAGCCATTATATATAAGTTTCAAGGTTATGTATGATGTGAAATACTCTTTATGCATCATGTGTTTTTGGCAGTAGTTATTAATCATTTTCATTCAAAACAAATTAAAGTAATTATGATCCATCATAGTAGTTGATATAAATAACTAAAGGAATTTGGAAAAGAAGCAATTCACTTTTGGAGATTTTCCAGTAATATAAACTCTTCAAGTATGACTCATTGTTTCTCCTTTGAGATCAGTTAACTGCTTCTACAAATCGATCCTCAGTTTCCATAAATTCAGATAACCTATGAAATTCTTTCTGTTGTAGTATACTTTTGTTCGAAATTTTACCAATTACCATTCAGATGTAGGTATGAAAATTCAAAGTATTCTTATCTAACCACCAATCATGGAACAAGAATAGGTTTCACAGACCATGAATGGGAACAACAAATGTACAACTTTATTAAACAAGAAGCATGAAGTTTGGTCTATAAATATGCCATTTTTATGATATTATAGAGGATGGGAAAAATATTGTAAGTTACATTTGGAAAATCAGATTCATTTGAAATTGTAATATGTGATCTCTCTCTACTGCAACTATAATGCTTCAGATTATAGTATTAATAATCCATTAATTAAACCATTGATGAATTTTCATGGTCAAACTACCCAAAGGTGCCAACATATAAAATCAAATATATTGTTCCTGGTATAACCAGAAACTTCCATTTGAGTTTTATTTAAGACTATTTATATAATACAACAACAGAAACTGTTTATCACACTACATCAGGGGATATTTAAATTTCTTTAAGATATAAATTCTCTACCATTCTAAAATTAACAAATAAAATTAGCAAAACAAAAAGATAATAATTACATAATAATAATTTCTATAACTCTTTTTGCCATTATGTTAAACAACATATACATTTAATAAGACAAGACTAGAAATCTTGATTTGGGTTCTGTCTCTGCCTGGACTGGCTTTATTCATTGATAAGTCTTTTATACTCTTAATAAAAATGAAAAGAACAGATTAGTTAACATCTAAATTTCCTTACTTTTCATAAATTCTGTGACACTCTGAAAGTTTACAAAAATAGGAAAAGATAAACTTGAAATTACTATATCAGTAGCATTGTTCAATAACGTTTCCACCAAAGTAACTCCAATGGCAAAGATGAGCGTATATATTACTCCTCAATCACCACTCCATGAGCTGATCTATAGCATAGCCTGAAGCAAGAATTTTTTTTTATTTCTAGATTTATTTTTAAATCCATTTTCCATTGCATTCCATAATATATCTGTATTGGATTTAATATAAAAATAATGTGTTTTCTAAACCTCCATGCACAATTAATACTCTTGAAATATTTATTATGTTTATTGAGTGATATTGAGTGTACCTTATAGATCCCCCAGTGATCCAAAGCCCAATTTGAGAAATATATGCAAGGAGGAGAGAAAAGGAGTCTATGCCAGGGCTGAAAACTCAGATGTTATAAGGCCTGGGCAAAAACACAAATGAGTGGCATAGGATAGAAATGCAGTATTCTGTGGAGGGGACTGACCTAAAGAAATAGTCGTTATTCAGCTCTAAACAGACTGTTGCTCAGTATGGCCAAATATTCTGATTCTTCAAGGGAGTGAAAAGATGAATTATATATGAAATTTCTCCTCTTTTTAAAACACTATACATAAAAAATAAAACAGATCAGCTGCCAGATTCAGCCTAAAACCTGCTGGTTTTGAGTTCTTGGTTCTAAAGCCTGCTCCAGGAAATTAGTTTGGTTATGTAGGAGAGAGAGCATCTCCATGGAGGACAGAGTGCAAAAACATTTTCAAAGGGTCAGAGTGAAGGCTATGGACTCCTGAGGACAACAGTGGAATTTTCTTCCTTTCAGTTAGATCATTAAAAGCAGAAAAGACATGAATTTTTCACAATCATTATGAACAGCTTAGCCTGGAGGCAGAAGGCTAGATCAGACGGACTCTGGAGACTGACTTCTAGAATAATGGGAAAATTGTGCATTTTTATGGCAGCATTTAACCTTGGAATAATGACAACATATTTGAAAACCGGGTCAAGAGCTATGACATATAAATGAAATACATTTAAAAGCTACATGATTAAATGCCAAGCTGTGGTCCATATAGCAAACTGCGATGTGGTTGCTTCAACTTTTTCCACTCACAGGAGAAAAAACAAAAGGAGCCCCTGATATTCAGCAGTTGGTCTGGCACCCACAGCTAGACCACGTTATTCTTTTACTGATTACTAACAACGTTACAGAATACCAACCTCAGACAAGGTTACTCGGATACCATGGGTAAAATGAGACAATATTAAGGCACTACATAATCTTTTCTAAGCAGAGATTTAAAAAAAAAAAAAAAAAAAACAAGGTCACTGTGCCACCCACAAAATACAAACACTCCCTCTCTTGGCTAAAATGAGCAATTGCTACTTCTTTATCAGAGCTTTGTCTGCATTCTAATCTCCTCTCTTCATAGATAAGATTTATTGAGATACTCAATTATAGAATTGTCCCTGCTTTCTGACAGCCAATTTGGAGAAAGGCCCAGCTTCCGTAGCCCCTACCCCAAGTCATCTAAACAAAAACCAAATCCTCCAATAGGTTCCTTCTAATATCCTTTTACTAAGACACCTCATAATTTCCCATGGTGTGTGTTGTCTCTTGTTACAGTGAGTAATAAATCCAACTTATTTTACTACAGGTGTGTTCCTGCTGGTCTTTTGCTGAAGGTCACCGGCACATGCGAGCAATCAGCATAGTTTACCACGCAATCAATCCATCTAGGACAAATGGTAATGACTTTGAAGGTGGCTGAAATGATTATGCCCGGCCTTAACGCACTTTCCCTGCCAGGTACAGTTGGGTCTTTCCTCATTCTATTTCTGCTCCTTTCATGGTGCCTGATTAGGCAATTTTTCTGTCCCTGATGAATGCAGAGGGTTTGCAGGCCTTTCTGAGATTCATTATTCAGACAACAGATAACCAGCGTTTACACATTTACTCTTGTGTGACCTTACTCGAAAAACCAATGAAGTACAAACATTCCTCTTAAAAGATCAAACTGAGAGTAAAAATAGTATTGTGGGGGAAACAAACACACTTCAGGGAAAGCAACGTTTGATGTGATGTTTCTACACTTTCCTTCAGTTGCCTAAAAGACAAGCAATTAAATTCCAAACTGCTATTAAGCATGGAAAATATTTAACAGGAAAACATGTTTTTCTTTGTGTGTCTTCAGAAGACAACAAATGTAGTCATGTCTAAAAAAGGATGTAATCTGACAAATTTGTAGACACAAGGGAATAGTTATATTCAGTTTGGGTAGATCAATTTTAAAAGAGTAAACTGTAAAGCCAGGGCAGCCAACATCATTAGAAGCCTGAATTATTAATTTTTCTTGACATTAATTCTGGCATCAACACAGAAAGAGCTATGTAGACATTTATTTCCAATTTTAATTACAAAAGTGTTAAATATTTATTATTTAAATGGTTTAAAAACAGAAATATAAAGATAAAACCAAAACAAAGGCCCATAACTCCTATTGACATATTAAATGTAACTAGTATATACACGTAAGGATATTGAAACAAAACAGAAAGGTACCAAATAAAATGTCTACTCTTCCTTCTTGTTTCCAAACTGTTCTTGTCAATGTAACGATTGTTAATAATTTCTTATGTATCCTTTGAAAAAATTAAAAATGTTTCAATGAGATATCACTATACACTTACTAGAAAAGCTAGAAAAAAAAAAAGTAATGTAACTCCAAATGCTGGTAACAATGCAGAGAAACTGGAATTCTCATGTACTCTGATTGGAATGTAAAATGGTACAGCCATTCTGGAAAACTGCTTGACCATGTCTTATAAAACTAAATATGTACTCACTGTATGACCCAGCAATCACACCCTTAGACATTTATCCCAGAGAAATGAAAACTTATAGTAACATTAAAAAACCTGTATACGAAGGTTTACAGCAGCTTTGTTTGTAACAACAAAAACTGAAAAGAATCCAAATGTCCTGGGGTGAGTGGTTAAACAAATTCTGGCACATACATATAATGAAACATTACTCAGCAATAAAAAGAAAAACTGTATGTGCAATAAACTGAATGGTTCTCAAGAGCATTATGCTTAATGAAAAACATCAGTCTCACAAAAAGTCGCATACTATATGATTCCATCCATATAACATTCTCAAAATGACAAAATTATAGAGACTAAGAGCATATTAGTGGTTGCCAGGGTGGACAGGTAGGGTATAAAAGGATAGCACAGAAAATTTCCTTTGCGATAACGGAACAATTCTGCACCTTGATTGTGGCGGTAGCTACACAAATCTATACATGGGATAAAATCGTATAGAATTCACACACACACGCACACACGCACACTGAATAAGGTCTGTAGTCTAGCTATCAGTATTGCATCAATGTCAGTTTCATGGTTTTGATGTTGTACGATAGTTATACAAGATGTTAACCATTGCTGGGTGCAGGATACACAGGATTCTCTATGCTATTTTTGTAACTTCCTGGAGTCTATAATTATTTTAAAATAAAAAGTTTTTAAAATGTTACATATATACCAGCTATAAAAATTACAGTGCTTTTGGCCATAAAGTAGTAGATTCCAATTTGATTGTTTTAAAAATAGAAATAATGTACTATCTCATATAATAAGAAATCTGAAGATAAGAGAGCTCCAAAAACAAAGCTAATCAATTATGTGCTTATCAGCATCCTCAAGGGCCCAGGATTGTTCCATCTTTCTCTCATCATTGGCACATAAGCTTGGCCCATAAGCTGGCTTGTATCACGGCCCGAGATGGTTATCAAAGTTAGTGTGATCACACTGGCTTTGCAGGAGTTTCTAATTTTCATATAACTGAATTTATCAGAGTTTTTTCTTTCCTGTTTTTGCAACTTGATTTTAAAGGCTTTCCCTATATGGCTATAAATAAATCCACCCAGGCTAGCCTATAAAACTGAGCTTCTCAATAGAACTTTTCTGCAGTGATGGAAATGTTCTATATCCACACTATCCAACTAGCCATGAGGGGTTATTGAATACTTAAAATGTAGCTAATAAAACTGAGAAATCAAATTTCCAATTTCATTCAATTTTAATTAAATTAAAATACATAGCCTCTTATGGCTAGTGACTACCATTATTGGATGGTGCAATTCTAAAATCTTTATGGCTTCGTTCTTAAAAATATCTAAATGTTTGAGTCTTTAGGAATGTATTTGAGTAAAAGGACTCAAATCAGTCATTTTTATGTTATGTTTGGAATATAGACCACCTTGAGATTCAAATTAAAATTATAAAATCTACCTCCAGAAAAATGACCATGTGGAAATACAGGCAGAATTTTGAACCTTGCATTCTGGTGGCATGAGATAAACAATACACACATAAATAATAAAGCAAGGTAATTTCTGGTGACGATCAGGGTCAAGAAGGAAATGAGACAGAGTTATGAGACAGAATTGACGGTGGGGATGAAGGAGGAAAGACACCGCTTTAGAGAGGATGGAGGCCCCTGTGGGAGAGGACATCTGAGCTGAAAGCTTAACGGTAAGCAGAAGCCAGCCCTGGGAAAAGTTGGATAAAGAGCATCTCAACGAGAGTGAAGACTTGGAGACAGGAATAAGCTTTACTTTTTGGAGGGCAGGAAAGATGTCTGATGTGGGTGCAGCCCAGTACATGAGGGAAGAGTAAGGTTAGAGAACGCAGGGGTGACGTTGCATTTCTTACAAATTGTGAAACTGCAGCTCATGCAAGCTAAGCAAGCAGGCCAAGTTCACACATAGTTGGACGTGGCAGAGTCAGGACTTCAATCAGCTGCTCCGAAGTCCCTGCTCTCAAACACTCCAGTGCCTGTCCTATGGTGTCCTTCTGATTCCACAGGACATGCTGTTAGCTCAGTAAGACCCCAACGAGTTCCCTGTCTAATTCTATGGTGCATTAGTAAAGAAGGATATGAAAATGTTAAGATATTCAGGTTCATTGATTCAACCAAAAACATTCATTCAGAGCTGTGTCTGTATAAGGCATCGGAGAAATTCTGCGGTGTATACAAAGAGGTGGCACCCAGGTATGATGGAAAGGTCACCAAGTGAGCAGTGTGCCTACACGCTTAATCTTTCTGCCTCTCATCTTTTAATACCAGCGGCAGCTCCCCTCATGGGATTTGTTCACGTAAAAGGTTTTGCACGACATCTGGTGCACAGTACACACTCAATAAATCTTAGCTCTGGAAACACATTGAGAATTAAAAGACTTGATTCAAGTTCTGACCCTGCTGGTTATCTACAGGGTGACCTTGAGCACACTAGTATTTCCTCATGTGCAAAATTTTTTTAAAAAATTAAACCCTTCTACTTATTATGGCTGCTGTGATTAAATAAATCATTTTAAATGCAAGCACTTTGTGAAACTTTTAAATGTCAGACAAAGGTAACAATTGTTAACATCTTCACAGAGTAAGATTTAGTCTCTACCCTGAAGAAGCTGACAACATGAAAGAAAATGCTTAGCAGGAGAGAAAACAAAACTTTTGATTAAAAAGGTGGTGATGTGGTATTAATTCTCCTGACAGTTTATCTGGTACTGATCTTTGGATTTGTCAAGGGTAATTATACAGAGTCAGAAATAATTGTCTACTATCTTCCCTAAAAGCAAAAGTACATACAAATTGTGTAGTATTAAAAAGAAAAAAAATCCATATTGGCTCAGAGGAAAAATTTCTTAGTAGTGAGGGTATGTTCCCATCATATCAGGCTCACAAAACAGACGTTTACTTTTTGTAAACCTAGTCAGTTTCAAGTACGTTGCTAGGTGCTGTATCTGAAAAATAGGCAAGACAGCATCCCTACTCCTCACATAGTCTGCTGAAGGGTCAAAGAAATTTTCTCACACACTTTTCTGTAGCATCTTTGTGGATGACATAGATGATTATTTGTTTAGGAAGGTTTAGGAATAAACCCATCAGAACACAAGAAAATAATTAACAACAAAATTTTTCACCTCTCCTTAGAGAATTTTGTTCTATGGATACTAAACTGATATTGACACCCTGGGCCATTGAAAAAGATTCTTAGCTGATCTCATTATCTGTGGTCTTTTCCCCTTCCAACATTCTTCACTCAGCTGTCAGAGTGATTTTTGAAAGGTTGAATGTGACTGTGCCTCCACTCTTTGAATGATTCTGCCTGATATCACCCTTACTGTGGCCTCCAGTCCCATGTCTTGCCCTTGATATTCATTTGATCCCAAAAGACTGACATGTTCTCAAAGAAGCCAATCTACACTGTGCCATCATGCCTGTGATGCCCCCCTCTCACCATTTATGTCTGGTAACAGTTACTCACTTAAGCTGCTGTAGGGCTTCCTCACTCCCTTGCTCCCTGAACCTCCACCTGTCTGGAGGCTCCTCCAGGTACATGGACCTCCTCCCTTATAGCCTACGATAGCCTGTGCATTCTGCTATGGTGCTACTTACAATAGCTGATGACACTTTTTTGGGCAATATTGTCACTTTCTACCAAATCTCAAGTTGTTTAATGCCATAGATTACTCACCTTAGTAAAGCACATGCATGTTTTTGAATGAATTACTAAATTAATGAGTTACTATCTATAGAAAGATACAATTTCCATTCTGTTCCCTGTTATGAATTGTAACTAGCTCAGCTGATAATGTTAATAATGGTTCTGTTCATCCTGAACTGTGGATCTGAGGTATGATTGGTGTTTCAGCCACAGTACTGACCTAATGGATTAAGATAATGCTCTTGAGCTCCTGATTTTGTCCAATTATGTATTATCTAATAAGGAGCCTACCATTTTTATCTTTCCCATGAATTCTCAGTTAATAGTCATTCAATTCTTCACTCATTACGTTCTAGAAGCCTCATCTATTATTGTTAAAAGCCACACAGATTTGATGTTGCACATTCAAGCTATGCTAAACAAGTAGGAGGCTTGGAAGATTTTGTACTGACCAAGATGATTTTCAAGCCATTGCTTGAATATCTAACATCAAAAATGACTGCTCCCATTTAAAGAGGGATTCAAATCGCTTTGAATAAATCAGTGGTTTGGTATTATCCAGCTTTCATTTTCTATGTCATGACTTGGTTAATTTAACATTGATTCAGCAAGCTGAGTAAATATAAATTGATTTTAGGGGAATGATGCTTTGATTATTTAGGTCTATATATGGTTTATTCCTATTAGTTATTATGGAGAGAAACCAAGAAACAGAATTTAAGCAATGTTATACTTATTGGAGAATCACTGGTCCTGTAATGTGTGTGCACAAAGTGACCTAATTAAATTAGCAAAGGATGCATTGGGTGCTGTGCAACATGAAAACGACATAATCAAGTATCAGAGCCTTAGACAAAATGACAGAAAAAAAAAATTTATTTTCAGTACCTAGTCTTCCTTTCAGTATCTAGTCTACTTGTAAGAGCACAGTAAATTTTCTGATAAAGTCATCTGACTGGAAAGTGTGATATACCACTAGGATAACATGGTCTAATGAAAGCACCCCAAGAGGTCAGCCACAATTGGCATCTTGAGAAAGGCCACAGAGGGTGCCAAAGGATCTAGAAACTGAGTCTGAGGTAGAATGGCTCATGCAACTGGCATGTCTTGCCAAGAATATGAAAGACTCAACTTCTGCTTTTAGTATGGCCAGACAGCACATACTGGACCTGATCTTTCTGCAGATAACGGTAAACTCTGGACAAAATGCAAAAACAACACAAAGCAAGTTAAAATGAACTAGCTACAGTAGAATGAATTTTAAAAAAAGGCAGAATCTGCAAGAGAGTCACTTGGAAGAAGGGAAGAACACAATGTGAGTTACTCATTTTTAAAGCTTTCAGCCTGAGGGTAGTCCACAGTCAGAACCATGTCTTTCTCCAATCATGTTATTCTCATGTCCAAAATATGAAATGGTCCCTATGTCTTCTATAATAAACTCAAAACTTTTTTATTTTTTGAGACAGAGTCTCTCTCTGTCACTCTGGGTAGAATGAATGACATCATCATAGCTCGCTGCAACCTCAAACTCCTGGGCTTAAGCCATCCTCCCACCTCAGCCGCCCGAGTAGCTAATTTTTTCTATTTTTAGTAGACACAGGGCCTTGCTCTTACTCAGGCTGGTCTTGAACTCTTGACCTCAAGCAATTCTCCCACCTCGGCCTCCCAGAGTGCTAGGATTACAGGCATGAGCCATGAAGCCTGGCCTAAACTCAAAACTTTTAAAATGTTATTCAAAGCCCTTCGTGTCAAGGCCTGACTTTCCGATTTTGGATCCTTTGATTCACCAGTTCTTCAAAGGCTCTGTTCCCCTACATAAGGCCAGCCCCTCCTCGTGAGCACTGATCACATCTCCACCTACCAGCTCAAAAACATGGCTCCTCAGCTTGTTCCCTTCCTTGCCTGCCTCATTCTGTTTTTTGCTCCAAACTCTGTATTCCTCCAGCTACTGCTTCAGTTCTCGAATATTCTTTATACCAGAAGTCCTTTAAAGAGTTATTTACAGTCTTCTATTTCAGTCTCTCTTGAACCTACTCCAATTATGCTTTATCGCCCCAAACCTCCTCTGAAACTGCTCTCGTTAAAGTCACTAATGACGTTCCAGTTGCTCAACCTAGTAGTAAATTCACTGTCTTCTTCCTACTGGAACTATCAATAGCATCTGTCACACAGGATCATTGCCTCCTCCTTAAAATATCTTATTCACTTGTCTTCTGGGATGCCATACTCTCTTAAGTCCCCTTGTCCTCAATAGCTGTCCCTTCTCTATCTCCTTTACTGGATTCTCCTTACCTTCCTGATCTCTAATAATTGGAGTCCCTGGGAGTCATTCCTCAGAACTATCCTCGTTTTATATTCTCTTCATGTGGGGATATCATCTGACCTTAAAGTTTTAAATATCATTAATACAATCAGGAGTCATACATTTATATCTCTATTCCTGATCTTTTTCCTAAACTCCAGTCTGTTATATCCGACTCAACATCTTCTAGTCACCATCTCCAGCTTGGATGTCAGATGGATGTCTCAAACTTTATGTATCACAAACTGAAGTCTTGATATCAACCCCCTCTCTACCCTGGCTGGCAAATATGTTCCTTCTGTGATCTTCCTCATCTCAGTAAACAGCAACTCTACTCCTCCTGTTACTCAGGTCCAACATCTTGGCATCAGCTTTAATTCCACTCTTTCTCTCATACCCCAATAATTATTAATAATTAATGAGCAAAATATGTTGGCTCTACCTTCAAAATACATCCAAAATCTGACTACTTCTCACCACCATCCTAGTCTGAATTTCATTATCCACAAACACCAGGGCAACATAAGTAAGAGTTTCAATAAATACCTTCTAGCATCAGAGTAGTTGGTATGTAAGAAATGTTGATGATACTGCCACAGTGGAGAAGGTACCACAATAGAAATCCAGAAGGCTAGGCCTCCAATCTGACATGTACATGTGATTCTTAGACAACCAACTCCATTTCACTTTGTTCATATCTCTAGCATTGCACTTATTCACTTACTGTATTGCATTCTACCTGTTTATACATGAGTCTCTTCTGAACACATGATGTTCCAAGGGCAAGGACAGTTATTTTTTCCGATGGGACTACAGTTGGTGCTTCATAAGTGTATATTGAAATAGAAGTTGTTTTTGAAGGTTTTAGTCGGATTGGATGGAAAGCCTATAGAATTGGGACTAGATAATAAGGAGCTAAAACTAAGAAGATAAGTAACAGGAATATTGCAATAATCCATATGAAAAGCAATAGGGAACCAATCTGGAAATTGGAGTGGAGATAAAGGAACTACTTATGTAGATAAATTTCTGTTAGAAGTGACAAGAATTGATTAGTAATTTAGCTGCAAAGGAAAAGTCACTAAGGACCTTGATGTTTCTAGTTTAGGAAAATATGTAGATGGAATTGCCATTAACTGAGTTAGTGGAAGAAGAAGGATGAGCTTTGGGGATTGGAAGGATTATAAAATGAATAAAATCCATTTTAGGTATGTTTTATTGAAGTGCTTTTGAGCATAAACTTGAAAATACTCAATAGTAAATTGGAAGAACAGGTATGATGCAGGGTGGGGGAAGGAATGTGGTGACTGGTGAGATCGATGGTAACTAACATTGGGGGTGGAAGAAACTGCTAGAGAGTGCAGAAAGTGAGGAGAAAGGGTGGTCCTCGCCTACGTTCTGAAGAACAAAACTGAAGGGGCAGGTGGAGGATGCTGATACAGCTGAGATAGAACAAGCATGTCCAGTGAAGTGGGAAGAAGATCAAAACAACATTAGGAACTGATGGGTACAAACTTGCAAGATGGAGGGGTTAGTTATCACCATGAAAGCCCACAAAGAGATGGAATAGGATGAAGAATAAGAGGAGACCGTTGAGAATTTTCAGTAGCAATTCAGTTCTGTGGCCAAGAGAGAACCCAGATGGCAAGCACTGAATTGGGGAGAGAGGTTAAAACAGAGGCATTCTTTCCAGAAGTTTTGTGGTGTCAAAAAGTATAGAGAGAGAACGTTAAAGATGGAGGAAAGCTCCACACACATGTTTTTGGAATGAGAGAGACGCGAGGAATGAGAGAAACTTAAGGTTCAAAGAAAAGAAAACACAGTGTTTTTAATTAGAGAGGGGGGGGAAAAAAACCAATAAACAAAATTCCAAAGAAAACAGTTCTAAATTATAGGCTGAGAAAAGAGCTTAGAAAGGAAAAGGGACATATCATTCCTTCACTCATTTATTCATATCTGTTTTACGCCAGGCACTCTTCTAAATGCTTGGGATATATCCATGAAGAAAACAATGAAGCCTGCCCTCATGACATCTATATCCTAGCAAGATCGAGGAAGGAGGGGAAGAACATGCAACAAAAAAGAATATAATAAATATGTAAATTATGGTTTATTAGAAGATGACAATTTCCATAGAACAAAAATAGAGCATTGTGAGGGAGATTGGGAGGGTCAAGGTGAGGGGTTTAATAGGACTTGTGATAGGATTATCAAAGCCTATTGAGAAGGTAAGACTTGAAGGAGTGAAGGGATTAGCCACGTGTATATTCGGGACAAGAGGAAATGATGAGCACAGACACGGATATCTGTGGAAGGAGAGAGTGAAAACTTGCATTTTTAGTATCAGAGAAATAGAAGGATAAATTAGCTACTGCAGGAAAAAATACTGGTGCAATTTAGCTATGCGCTTATTGGTAGAAGGGTCAAATAAAAAGAATTAATTTCTTTGCCCATGTTGTCAAAGGGACCATGCACGTATCTCTAGTCTCAATTTTTAGGTATGTTAGCAGTGGGGTCGCTGAAAGGTCACAGAAGTCCCACAATTCATTGATAGGATCCACTTTCATTAGTCACCCCAGAGGCCAAACCTGTGGTTCAATCTCATTATTACAAAATAACCAAGCAAGGAATTCCAGTTAGTACACAACCTCTCTTTCGTGATTCATTTGGCCAGCCAGCAATAGTTCATTATTAACTTATTTTACTCAAAACGTTCATGCACATAGTATATTAGGCCTCTAGACTTACATATGAAGCAAATTTAAATAAAATTACATACCACCTGTGGAATTCCTATTTCAATTACAGACAGCAACTCTGTCAAGGAAAAGTGCGTATACATGGGTAGGAAAATTCCTAGATGTTACTAGACCAAGAATGTCCACATTCTTACATGATCTTTATTTTCTAGGGCCAGTAGAGTGTGGCTCCAAGTTGAAAATGGTATCACTCTGGCTACACTGATGTGCACTCACAACTTCCTATGATGAAGACCCAGAAAGATGAAAACCCAATCACCAAAACTCCTGCAGAAGCTGAGAGGAATTTCCATTAACTATAAAACTGATGGATACAAAGTGGCAGTCATGTAGGATAGAAAAGTCTAGAGATCTAACATACAATATGAGGACTATAATTAATAAAGTTGCATGGTACTTGGGATTTTTGTTAAATAAATTTTAGCTGCTCTTATCACAAAGAAAAAATAACTGTGTGAGATGATAGATATGTTAATTGTTTCATTGCTTCACTATAGTAACCATTTTACTGTCTATATGTATCCCATAACATCATTTTGTAAACCTCAAATATACACAATAAAATTTATTTTTTAAAAAATAAAACTGATAGAGCCAGACTGACAAAGCCATTCTGAGTTGCCACTAGTCTTAAAAAAGATAAAAAGATGTTATGTTTCTCCTCTACCAACTGACTCCTAGTGCAGGGACTCAAGCTCAGAAGACAATTTTTAAATATGGTCTGTCCATCCTCAAGTGGGCAGATTGTTGTCCCTCTTTCCTGTCTTTCTATATCCATTCAGAAGCAAGAAATAATCAGAGCAAAAATGAAGAGGGGAGGGAGGGGGTGTCATGCACTGACGGTGGCACAGTGTAATCTGAGTAGACCCTACCGTGAGGTGCTCTATTTGGGCATGGAAATTCCCTGGCAGAACCATCCCTGGCAGTGGTTTGTCCCTGTAATTATAGCATTCATGTATTGCATCTGTTCTGAGTGTCAGAGAGCCAAGAACTGGGAGCAAGGGAAGCTCCCACCTCAGCACAGCCAAGATGCATTAGACAAATAAATGCCTGCTCAGCATTCAGAATTCGGCTGGATGCTGTCCACATCAATATCTCCTCTAAACTCTAGATTTGACAATGAGTAAAGCCAAGGAAATTCCATATACCTTGCCTTTTGACAAAGAGAGAGTCTAGATGTTTCCTGTCTTGTTTGAATAAAACAGAGAGAAAAGCTTTGAATATATGAAAATATGTGCAGAAATAAGGGTAAACGAACAATTTCCTAAAGGTTCAGAGTAATAGTGGTTGAGTGAAACTACTTATTACAAGAAATAGACAAGTAATTTGGAAGATATGTGCCAATAAAGGACCCAAGAAGCTATTGTTCACATAAAGTTAATCATAAGAAGAGGCAAGGTAAAAATACGAAGGATAAGTTGCAAAGATACTAAATTGAGGTTAAAAAAGAAGCTCAATGTATTAAAAAGAATTTAAAGAAATGAAATTTCACTAGATTATATCTTTTTTTTTTTTTTTTTGAGACAGAGTCTCACTTTGTTGCCCTGGCTAGAGTGAGTGCCGTGGCGTCAGCCTAGCTCACAGCAACCTCAAACTCCTGGGCTCAAGCGATCCTTCTGCCTCAGCCTCCCGAGTAGCTGGGACTA
>CAUYSK010097077.1:0-13008 GCA_963575035.1 Avahi laniger | reverse complement strand
ACAGACACCATTAGCTTTTTTTTGATGAATATTTTGTTTTGGACTGTGTTTTGGCACTTTATCTTTACCCAACCATTGTGCTGAACACTTACAATTGTCAGAAAGAATCCATTTCTCATCACACATAACAATACAATGTAGTTATGATTCACCTTTATGTCGTGACAGCAAAGAAAGGCAAGCTTGGAGACAATTTTTCTTCTGACACTCATTTAATTCATGTGGTACCCATCCATCCGGCTTTTTTTACCTTGCCCATTTGTTTCAAATGGTCCAATATTTTTGGAATAGTAATGTCAAATCTTGCTCTAATTCATGCATAGGTTGAGATAGATTCTCTTCCACTACAGCTTTCAGCTCATCATTATCCACCTTGGTCTCAGGTCACCCTTGTGGCTCATTTTCAAGAACAAAATCACCGTAACAGAACTTCTGGAACCATCAACGTACTATGTGTTCATTAGCCACATCCTTCCCAAACACTTCGCTGATATTTCCAGCCGTCTGCACAGCATTGGTTCCATGACAGAACTCATATTACAAATATAACATGAATTTTTGACTTATCCATGGTTACACAAAAATTGCTCTAAAAAAATTTGAAAGATAACCACAAGCCATAAATCATGCATTTGAAACAATGAGGATGTACCTTCACAATAAAAATAAAACAGGAAATGTCAAAGTGAAAATGTCAGAGATATCACCTGTTGAACTTAGTTTTTAAGGAAATTGGACATTTCATACTTAATGACTGAATATATGCTAGAACAGCTATGTTGAGTAGAAATGTAATGTAAACCATGTGTGTTATTTAAAATTTTCTGGTAGTCATATTAAAACAAGAAAAAAGAAACAGATGAAATTGCTTTTAGTAATGTTTTATTTAACCCAATATATCCAAAATGTTGTCAATTTGACATGGAATCAATATAAAAATTACTAATGATGGAGTTTATATTATTTTCTTCATACTAAGTTTTCAAAGTTTGATGTGCATTTTACACTTACAGCACATCTCAATTCAGACTAGCCACATTTCAAGTGCTCTATATCCACATGTGGTTCACAGCTACCATACTGGATAGTACAGTGCTAGAGATTGAGACTTAATAAATGAACCAGAAAAAGTACATGACCTCATGGAGCTTTTGTTTTAGAGATACAGATATTTGGATACTGTGTGATACAAGCATTCACATTTTCTAGGAGCTTCTAATTGAAGCCAAATTTCTTCTTGACTTTCCTTAAGTGTTGCTTCTCAAATATTAAAAAGGAAATACCATAACAGCAAAAAACAGTAAACAGATCAGACTCTTCCATCCCCCTTCTCTCTCCAGGTCTGCCATCACATCGCTCAGTGGCCAAGAATCAGGACATTTTTTTGAAATCACTAATTTTAGCAACAAGTACATGCAAAACTACCATTTTCCTTCATAATATTTCTATTTGCTTGACGAAGCAGTGTTTTCAATTATTTATCATTGACTCAAATGAACTTCCTGAGGATCATATGCTACTCTTTGCATTTCATGATTTTAAATAATTTTGGTCTCGTTGGAGACTTCAGTATAAGCAGTGTGGCTTTAGAAGTACTAGTACTGTGAGGGTGAAGTTTAGGCTATAGGACTTTACAGACCTTTCTAGAAAGGGCTTTGCAGTCTACATAGAATCCACGGAATCCACAGAGATTGGGATGACCTGTGTGGAGGACATCATAGTGCAATAGCAGGGTTGACCACAGACACTTCAGAGAAGACATCCGCTTCCAAGGGACTGGGTTACTTGTAAGTGTGGCTTGTTATCTACTCTGAGGTGGGTACTTGTGAAATAGGACACCGTGATAGGAATCACTCCCCAGAATCTCATGGGGAAACAACATTTCCTGTTAGAAAGTCAGTTAATAAAGCTCAGTGGGGAAGGAAGGAGGTTAAATACAGATCAGAATTTGAGTCATTCCTTAACCTCCACTTTGGGGAGGTTTTTTAAAATTCAGAGGCTTCAGGACCTCACCACAGACCATGATGATGGTTGTAATTCCACACAACGTTGCTTCTGATCAAGGTACTCACTTCGTAGCAAATGAGGTATTCCAATTGGCCCTTGCTCATGAAATTCACATGTTCCTCACCATCCTGACACAGTTGGCTTAATAGAATGGTGGGATGGCCTTTCGAAGACTTAGGTGCAGTGCCAGCTATGAGGCAATACTTTGCAGGGCTGGAGCAAGGCTCTCCAGGAGGCTGTATACGCTCTGAGTTGGCATCCAATATATGGTACTTTTCTCCCATAGCCAGGATGCATGGGTCCAGGAATCAAGGGGTGGAAATGGGAGTAGCACTACTCACTTATCAACTGTAGTGACCCACTAGTAATCTTTCTGTCTCCTGTTCCCATGATCTTATGTTTTGCTGGCTTAGAGGTCTTGGTTTCAAAGGAAGGGATGCTTCTACCAGGCAACACAGCAATGATTCCATTGAAATAGAAGTTAAGACTGCCACCTGGCCACTTTGGACTCCTCACGCCTCCAAATCAACAGGCAAAGAAAGAAATTACTAGGCTGGCTAGAGTAGTTGATCCTGACTACCAAGAGATAATTGAACAGGTAAAAACAACCACCAGACGAGGGGCTTTCGAAGTACAAAGGCAATATGCAATGGGTAGTGCAAGAAGGTAGGTATAAACACCAGCTACAACCACTACAAAGGTCATAAGTATTTCTTTCTTATTTTGTTGTGAATATATTTGTGTGTGTATATATATTTACATATTATATATTTATATATAAAATCTTTGTTTTCTTCCTTCCTTCTTTCATTCTTTTATCATGTATCATAAGATATACTGACTTTATATCAATATTTAAGTATTTTTAACTTTACATGATAGTATTTAAGTTATAGTACATCAAGAATAAGAGTAAACATCACCCAAGGACTTTGCATCCTCTTCTGGTGAAAGGGTTACCCATTTTATGCAGAACAGTTGTATCATGTTAGGCCAAAGACTGGCTTTGTTATTGTCTTTATTTGGAGATCAAATATGGTTTAAGAAAATGTGTATGGCTGCCGAGTTGGCATGGGGTGGACTTGTGATAGTTATTTGATGTGTCAATTTGGCTGGACCAAGGTGCCCAGGTATCACTGGGTCAAATATTATTCTGGATGTTCCTCTGAGGGTGTTTTGAGGATGAGATTAACATTCTAAAAGATGGACTTTGAGTAAAGCAGATTGTCCTCCATTATGCGGGAAGCCAATCAACCGAAGACCTTAATGGAA
Organism: Avahi laniger; assembly: GCA_963575035.1. Taxonomy (NCBI): domain Eukaryota; kingdom Metazoa; phylum Chordata; class Mammalia; order Primates; family Indriidae; genus Avahi; species Avahi laniger. The sequence continues at coordinate 9,729 of CAUYSK010097077.1, read as the reverse complement.
CAAAGACTGACATCTCTGCACCAGAAGGGATTTTGCCAGAAGACTACCTTTGGACTTGAACTGCAACATCGGTTCTTACCTTAGTCTCTAGCCTGCCAGGCCACCCTGCAGATTTTGGACTTTCTAGCCTCCATAATCATGTGGGCCAATTTCTTAAAATAAATTTCGTTTTTTATATATACACATCTTATTGGTTCTGTTTCTCTAGAGAACCCGCATAATCCACTAAATCAGAATATTCTTAGTGGAATCTTTGAAAAAAATTTTACATGTTTTCTAATGCTTTCCAATTCAGGTTCAGAACCTCTTCAGGTAGGAAAGTTAACTATAATCCTCCCTTCACTTGTGACTCCTCCATCCTGAAAAACCTCAGCTATTTTCCTCCATGATTAAATATTAGCTTCATTTTATCTATTTCCGTAAATAATATGCTTTCATTATAGCTTAAGGGTATTTGAGAGAATTATCCTGGAATGATTTATTCAGAGTTTCATCTAGTCATAATTTCTTGATGTGCTTCACTGACGTCAGGCTGAATGGCAATTTCAATGACAGGCTTCTTTGGAAAAACACTCAGAAATTAATTTCAAAAGCTGAAATTTAGAGGTAAATTTTGAATGCTACACATAGAACCTATTCATGTAGCAACAGGTTATGAGAGTTACTTAAGTAGAGTACAAATTCAGTGCTTCTTACATGAAGTGTCAAACACCATATTGCATTCATAAGACAACAATTACGAATAGAAAACCGAAATAGAAAAGCATTAGCTTCCCAATTAAATATAGAATTAGAGTGAATAAAACAAGTGAGAACAATTTTCGGCTATTACCACTCTCTTTAATCTTCTGATATACTTGTTTACTAACTATCAAGAAAATGGGAAAAGCCTATTACAGTTCTAAGTGAGAAGGGAAACATCATAATCAATGCTGAAATAGATTTATCTTAAAGCATGGGCATCATTGGGCCCCCACATGGACTTTACATACACTCATAAAAGACTTTCTTTTTATTATAAGTCCTCCAAATCTTGATTTAAACAGAGCTTGCTCCCAGCTGTGAAATATATATAGTACAATATTTTTAAAAATGTATACTTGAAAAGGCATTATGTATGGGAGTGCCAAATTAAATAAAATAGGTTGCTCATCTATCATTTTATTCATGAAATATTTACTGAGTGTCTCTTTTATGCCAGGAGCTGTGTGATGTAATAGTTACACATCAGGAGATAAGGTGGACATGGTTTCTGTCCTCATGGAACATACAGACAGGCTTATGGGAAACATAAACAAATAAATATAGATCACAACACAGCATATCTGAATTCCTGATCATAATCCACAAGTCCTTACACAGTCTACCAGCCTCTGTGGCCCAATCACTTAGGAATATCCCCATTGCTCATGCACATTAGCTACAGTGGCCTTTGCAATTGTTGTTTTCTGAACCTGGAATTCCCTGCCTGTAGATCGTTGCATTGCTAGTTTCTTTCTCTCATTCAGGTCCCAATTCAAATTTTATATTCTGTTTGGACTGAAATTCCTACACGGCCGTGTTATTTTTTTAAGTTCAAAGGAGATACTACAAATGAAAGACAAAAAGGAGTCTGAGAGGTGGTGGGCCAATTACACAAAAAAGTTACAGCGATATCCAATACTTTCTTAGTTTCTGACTGAAGTTTTGTTTCTTGTTTGTTCAGGGAGTAAACAGATGAGCAAACTACTTCTTTGTTTGAATCTGTAGATTCCTTTTGAAAAAAATCTCTAGTTCTATTGCATTGCTTATTTCCTGTATTGGGCATCTTCTTAATTGGTGGATATTTTATTAAATGATCATGCAGCTCATTAGGAATGTTTCCAGGTGTAGGAAAATAAGGAGAATGTTATCTTAATTTATTTTTGTCCAGTTAATGTTACAAGTATAAAGAGTGCATTGTTTGACTGTGGTTATCACTTTGACCTTCTCTTTAATTGACCAGGGATACAGAAATGGTACAAAGGTTCTTTGTTCTTAAGTTTTTATAGCTTAATTATTAACTTTGCAATTATTCTAAAGATAAATAAAAATTAGAAAGAGATTGGATCGCTTGAATTACACTCTTTTGGAAATAGTGAAAACAATAATTTTGTCAATATTTTTTCACATATATTTATTTATTTAACAGTAACATCATATTTTGTGATTTATAAATTCTGTAGTTAGCATAAGTGAATTATGAAAATGGAATACATGTTTTTTAAAAACACATGATTTATGCAATTTATTTATATTCACATGTAATAACCAAATATTTACTAGAAGATATACAGAGGGAAAAGTTGCTCTCTCTATACTTCTTCTGCTCACCAAGATTTCTTTTCTCTAGCAAAACTGAAATATTTGAACATTTTATGGTTTTTCAAATATCTTCTCTTTGGCTAGACTGTTCAGCTTATTTTTCAGGATCCAGAAAAAGCATCACTTGCTCTTTCAAAATTCACTGAATTATCATCTTTTTAATAAAACTTTTTCCATCCTTGTTATTTACATTTAACCATTCTCTTTGCAATCAATGTCCTCTTTACATACTTCTGTATGTATATTTGCACAGTGCTAGTTCACTTCTTGGTCAACATGTCTGTCTCTCACCCCTAGAAATTAAGCTTCTTCAAGATGGGATTGTATCTGACTTATTTGGTATCTGTAGCACCTAGTACAATGATCAGCAGGCAGAATGCATAACAAGATGAAGAGTTTCAGTGGCCAGAATTCCAGGGAGGGCTTTTCCTCAGGAGAAAAGTGGCAGACTAGGGAATAGGATACTTCAATTCCAAAATTACATCGTAGTGGGAGGGTCATATGTGGCATCCATACATTTTGCTTTTGGTAGGAGGGAGCTGCATGAGATTCAGAGGTGTGGGAAGAAGGAAGCCAAAGAGGAAGTGGTGTGGGGCAGGGTGGGGTCTGTACAGAGAGGAGAGTAGATGTTTAGCAGCTATCACCTCTGAGGGACTTTAAGGAAAACAATACCTAAAGGCATTGTCGGAAGTTTTGTCACGGGAAAACTGCACAAACCCACTATCATAGCTCCATGAATACTTTCGTTAAGGTACAAATTGATAAAACATACTTTTGAAGGTAACACATACAGGGTTATGCATGGACTTAATGAATATCATTGAATTCAGTAATGTGAACTGTTTCCCTATTCTGGAGGTACCCAAAGTGAGTCACTTCCTGTTATTCCCTCATGTTAAACCTGTTCATGCTTCTATAATGAAATTCATCATACTGAATTTTATTTTTGCTACTGATTTTTAATTACACAAGTATTACATTATCATATGGAAGAGAATGCTAAAGTCCACTTCTGCCACCACCCACATGTCGAGTTCTCTCTACTCTTTACTGTTATCAATTCAGGTACACATTTCCTGACTCCTTCCAATGCATCTACAGACATATAAACACATACCTGTAGATACTGTGATTCTTTTTTTATAGTTGTTTTTGCATATGAGGTATCAAATGTGTTTTACAAATCAAAATAAACCTTTATCCTATTCATTCAAATTGTCACATAGTATTTCAGTGTATGGGTACAGAATAGTTTTTTCAGTCATTACTGATGGAAGGACATTTGGTTTGTTTCCACATTTTCTTTAATACAAATATTTCTCTAGCAAAATACTGAAACTACCTCCTGTGTACTTATGCAGATGTTTTTCTAGAGTAGGTATCAACAGCTGGTTCTTAGGAAATATGTGTGCATTTTTACTTTCATTATTTATTACAAAATTTTTTTGTAAATTACCTATAACACTTTCTATATCCATTACCAGTGTAAGTGCTAACCTATTTCCCCTTATTCTTTCCTTTGATTAACACTCCCTATTATATATTACATTTTAAATAGAACATTCTCTATTTTACTTATTAATATATCCCTATGCCTAACATATTATACAATATTCACAGGCATTCATTCAATACTTGTTGAATAAATCAACAGAGTTTTATAAATGTGAGAAGACTAACATGAAAGGATTAAAGAACACTAATAATGCTTTCAAATGAACCAATTATATCTTTGGAATCACTAAAGCCGGACTAAAGATATCTGGAATATGTCTATATCTCTCATTTTTAAAATTGGATAACTGCAACAGTATAAATATCAGAATATGTAACTTAAGAGATCCTCATAGTTGAGAAAAGTAAATGATCTCAAAATTTTAAATGAGGTATTTGTATTCTGAAAGAATAAAAGACAGCACAGGGTAAGCCATTCCTACCTACTATTATAGACAATCAAAGATTATAGAGACATAGGTTTTCTGAATTCAAGATTATAGGAAATCCTAAGATTAACTGAATAATGACTATAATGTTTGATGATCTTTATAGATCTTTTTCTTAAGAAAACAGGTCAAATACACTAAATTAAATTCCTATTGGGGATGAATATGACATCTGATAAAAACTTTTTAAGTGTCAAATTATGTTACCTTAAAGTTTTCTATTAAAAATTAAGCAAGAGAAGAGCTCTAAACCTGGCAGTTATCTTATTAAATCTACTGGCAATTTGCAATGACATAAATAAGTATAAACCTTCCATCTAAAATGTTGTCCCAATTCAGCAGGAAGTAGATTAAGGACTGTATCGCCCCTCCTCTCATAGATATGGAAGGGTAATATTGATAGTGGAGAATATGTAACAGAAAAATGGCCTGCGGGGGAAAAATGACAAAAATATTTTCTGTCTCTTTAAAACACCCCCCACTGTTTATTGGGAACCAATATCTACATCCCTGCTTCAGGTCAGTGGTCAGGTGGGGCAGGGTAATATCTTTTGTTTTTTGTGTTACAGGAGATGGATCAGCCTCACCTAGACCAGGCGGGTGGAAATCACAGAGGTCTGGGTTGAAGTCTCAAGATTGTCATCCCTGGAGATGGGATGGACTACAATTGAACAGCAATTGCCTGAAGCTAAATGGCGCCCCTTTTAAAAGCTCTGTATTTCTGCTTATTAGTAGGATGATGGCATCATAGACAGTAGTCTCCATCCTCCTCATTTGCCAGCAAATTAATAAACTCCTCTTTCCTCCTCCTCAAAAAAAAAAAAAAAACTACCAGCAAATAAACTGTGCTCTGAATCCTAAATGTTTAGAACTATCATTCTTTATTATTCACTAAGGTTATCACTAAGCAGATGACTCAAGTAATTAAATTATTACAGAATTCAAAATGTGCAGAATATTTTAGTTAAAAATTGTACTGGGTCACAAAAATCACATAAAATGTTCCATTTTTTTATATAAATAAATGTTAGACAGCTTTTTACAAAGACAGCACCAGCACAAGGGGGAAGCAATTTTTCATGGGAATTTCCTCTACATCACCATTAATTCATACCTGATTACTTGAAAGTAGAAATCAACTTAAAGCATGTACTATTAATTGACTATCTTTCCTGAGTTTCAGCTATAATGAAAATCTTGAAAAGAACATAAACCTCTGCCTGCCAGCTAGTGTAAGAACATATCCCCCAAGGAGCTCTTTTAGCACTTTAAAAATGGTCTCCATGCAGAGATTTCCCTTCTTACATAGGCACTTACAGCTTCAATTCTTTACAAGTCTCTGAGGATTAAGAAGAGAAGGTTAATACTTTCATCTGTAAGATGATAGCCTAGTGTTACTAAGGTTTTGATTTTACAACTGAGCTTCTTGCTTGAATCAGCATTTGTTTTATTTTTCATGCAGTAAAAGATTTGTTTAATATTGCAAAATAGTGATACTAAAGTAACCTTTCATTTTCTTCTTGCAATATGCCTTTTTTAAACTTGGAAGGTAGATTTTCCTTTAGATGTACACTTTCAATTCCCAATAGTGATAACTATGAAAATACAATGTGTACAGGCATTCTAAGTAGCATACATACCTTAATGGAAATGCTATAATAATTAGGTTTACTGGTTATGTAGACAATTTCAAATTTGCTGGCAAATTGAAGCCCTGTGGTCCAACCACATAGAAATTAATAATTTTTGTCAATGATACATTATAATATGGCCTGTATTTGGACACGGTATTATTGATATCTTCATAGGTTATCTGTTCCTCCTTTTTCTTTCAACTAAGTAAATACAAAAATCATCCTAAGGCAGATAGGTTTCTAAATCACATAGCAGTTGTAAACTTACAGAGACCTAGACATGACTACTTGAATAAATTTAAAAATCACTCCCTCCCCTGCAACTCACACACACAAATCATCTACTTTGCAAAATTGATACTTAATTCAACATTGGTAAAATTCATTGTAAAACTGATTTATTTGCATGGCAAAATGTTAGCATACCATGAGATATGCAGTCTATCAAAATGAAATATATACACATTTCATAAACATGATTGTAATAAATTGGTAGAATGCTTCACTATTAAATAGGAGAAATAAATATTTAAAGTGCTCACTATCCAATTCCACATATATTTACCCATTCTCCATGCTTTGTATATCTTATAGATAAATAATAATTCTACTTCAAATATAAACTGTAACTTCAAACTCATTGCATATGCAGATGATTTTTAAGAATTTGTCTTTGAATATAAGTACATTAAAAAAATCCAGGAACACATTAAAATACATACACATTTAAAAATATTAGATACTATTTTCCTACTTAAAATGTTTGCCTTTGAAACTATATTCAATTGATCTTCTAATTTTATATGGCTAATTTTTAGATGGTCTTAATGACAAAATTTCTGAATACAATAAATATTTTACACATACTGTGTTTTTAATATTTTCTCATTCTTAATTAAACATATATTGTGTCCTTAATTGCTTTACTTGAAAATTAAATTACTTAATTAATAATTAAATTACTTGTTAATTAATTTACTTAATCTTTAAATAAAATGGGGAAATTCATAGCAAATATAATAGAGTTCTTTCACATGAGGCGAATGTGGAATAAAATGAGAGAGTACATTGAGAGCTGGCATGTTGATATCCATAAAATTCTTGTTGTATAAAAGCACCTTCAAAGTCCTACAGAAAGGAAAACTAAAGAGTAAAACTTTTTTTTCATAGAGAAGAAAACATCTGTCTTATTTCTATCAATTTTAAAAGGAGTTCAATCTGGCTTTATATTTTGCCAACTTCAGTGTAAAGGTCAGGGATCTGATCTGGATTTTTACATCCTCTTTTACATGTTTAAGTGCTCTGTTCATGTCCCTATTTAAGCACGTACTACATGACATTTTATGTTTACAAGTTATTTATTTTTTATTATTTTGTGAGCTATAAGAGTCAGGCACCTAGTCCCAGTCACCTCTGTGATTTCAGAACATATGACAAGCATTTTTTTGCATTAATTTCTTTCGGGCTCTGCCTTCAACAAACTTATGATGTAGGGACAAGGTAGGCAAGTGCAATGCAGTGAGACAGGTAAGAGGACAAGTTGCATTGAAGTTATTAGAACATGTAGGTTGGGCCTCTTATCTGGATGTGTTTTGTCAGGGAGAGCTTCCTTAAGGAAATAAAGCTGAGCCCTGAAGACAAGTCGCAGGTATCTAGACAAGACCTAGAGAAATAGTGGAGTGTGCCTGGCACAGAAAAAAACATGCATATAGGTGCAGAGAAGGGACAGAGTACATGGCTTCCAGTAGCTGAATTACAGCTGGAACTTCACCGGATGGAGGGAAATGCCTGCAATGAGACTAGAAAGGTAAGCAGGAGTCAGACCGTGTGGACGTTTTCAGCCACATCCAGGAATTTAGAGTTTATTCTAATAGCATAGGGGATAGATTAGAATTGTTTAATCAGAGAAATTAATTGAGTTATCCAAACTGATTCTCAATTTGAAAATTTCAATTTTGCTATATGAAAATATGTGACGCATTGTAAAGACATATTGTTTAGTGAATGCTAGTATTTAATAAATAACATAACTGCAATTTTTTTTTTTTGAGATAGGGTCTCACTCTGTCACCAGGCTAGAGTGTAGTGGTAGCTCACTGCAGCCTCGAACTCCTGGGCTCAAGTGAAGCAATTCTCCTGCCTCAGCCTCCCAAAATGCTGAGTTTACAGGCGTGAGCCACCATGACTGGCCATACTGCAATTTTAAATTGGTAAGGGTAATAGAAATTAGAAAAGTAATTTTGCTTTCCTAATGTTGAATCCCTATATTGACTTACATATTATTTCTTACTGTGAGTATGGCTGCATCTCTGGGTTAAAATAACAGGTGCTATTGCAGTAATACAAAATTATAATGAACTTATCTCTGAAGATGCTGTTATTATTGGCAATACAGATCAATAGTGAGCTCTGCACTGAAAAATTGTTCTTAATTTTATGTTAAAAAGTTAATCTATTTCTGCTGGAACCACTGGACTTGTCTGTCTGGGAAAGTTTCATAGTTGGGCTTTAACATTAGCATTAGGAAGTGCCCTTCAATTTGTATTATATTTATTGTAAACTGAATACAACAGTATTAAAACAATTTTTTGTAATTGATGAGCTATATTAACTTCATTTTCCCATTAACATAAAGAAATTATTTTCTCTTTGGCTTTGAAGCACAATGGATAAGATTGAATATGCTTTCTAAAGGTGTGACGACCGAGAATACTCTTTTGATCCTTCCATACCATTTGGCCCAGTTTTATGTGTATGATGGACAATCAATGACTTCCTTTTAAATAAAAAACAAAACTTATGATTATTCAACTCATTGTAATTGTACGCAATCCTGAAATGATACAACAATTGTAGCAACTGATTTAAAAAATACTTTTTTCGTAAGCCCCAACCATTCTGTGCATCCTCAATTAAAATTCTGTTTTGTGCTATCTTATACAAAATGTCAATTTTGAATAATAAATGTTCTCCTGAGTCAGAAGTTCAAATACCAGTGAGAGTGATTAAGCTGTCGTAGCTCCGTAAAGAAATAATCACTACAGCAGCATTTCTTAAAGTGCTGGACATAGCCTTCACAATCTCTTGATGTGCTTGTTATTATAAAATACAAAAATCTAAATCCCATCAGGAGCCTGCTGAATCAGCATATGTGGTGGGTGGAGTCTGGGAATGTACATTTTTAACAGACTCCCTAAACATCAATTGTAAGAATGGAATAGAACTTTCCTAATATTAGCAGACATTTCCTTAAGAGTAGGTGATATTACAATGATTATCTTGTATAACTTTTCTTCTCCTGGTATGATATTGACTATGCAATTAAATCAAAGTTATTTTTATTTTAAACCTTATTTGATCTACTAACAAAGTCAAAAACGAAACCCTCTGTTGACTGTCTCCTCTATACAGAGCTTTTAACCCTTTTTCTTCAAGCCGTTTATCCATGTTTTTTGATAAGAAAGCATGGTAGATAGAAAAATAGTCCCACAAACATGTCCGTGTTCTAATCCCTGGGACCTGTGAATGTGCTGCTAAAATGGCAAAAGGGGCTTTGCAGATATAATTAAGGTTAAAGACCTTAATTGAGATGGGGCAGTTAGCCTGTATTGTTCAGGCGGGCTTAATGTAATAACACGAATCCCAAAAAGCAAACAATCTTTACCAGCTGCGGTTAGAGAAGGAGCTACGACTATGAAAAAAAGGCACAAAGAGATTCAATGTTGTCATCTCTAAAGATGGAAGAAGGGAGTCATGAGCCAAAAAATGTGGATGGTCTCTAGAGGATAGAAAAGACAAGGAAACAGATT
>CAUYSK010097071.1:0-25219 GCA_963575035.1 Avahi laniger | reverse complement strand
AGGTGTCTTTTTGATAAAATGACTTCTTTTCCTTTGGGTAAATACCCAGTAGTGGGATTGCTGGATCAAATGGTAGGTCTATTTTTAGTTCTTTGAGGTATATCCATACTACTTTCCATAGAGGTTGTGCTAGTTTGCAGTCCCACCAAAAATGTGGAAGTATTCCTTTCTGTCTGCATCTATGCCAGCATCTATAATTATTGGACTTTTTAATGAAAGCCATTCTAACAGTGGTAAGGCAATATCTCATTGTGGTTTTAATTTGCATTCCCCTGATGATTAATGACATTGAGAATTTTTTCATATGCCTATTGGTCATTTGTGTATCTTTTTTTCAAAACCTTCTGTTCTTGTTTTTACCCGCTTTTTGATGAACTTGTTTTTTTTTTTTTTTTGCTGATTTGCCTGAACTCTTTGTAGATTCTGTTACTGGTCCTTTATTGAAATTTTTATTTTATAGGTTGTATATTTACTCTATTGATTATTTCCTTGGCTATGCAGAAGATTTTTTCACTAAGGAGAGAAATTGAAGGTGATACAAACAAATGGAAAAATATATCTTGATCAGGGATTGGTAGAATCAACATGGTTAAAAAGTCCATACTACCCACAGTGATTTACAGATTCAATGGAATGCCCAACAAAATACTAATGTCATATTTCACAGATCTAGAAAAAATAATTCTATGCTTCATTTGGGACCAGAAAAGAAGAACCCAAATAGTCAAATTGTTCTTTAGCAAAAGGAACAAATCTGGAGGCATCACATTACCAGACTTCAAACTATACCACAAGGATACAGTAATCAAAACTGCATGGTATTGGCACAAAAATAGAAACATGGACCAAAGGAACAGAACAGAGAACCCAGATATAAAACCACCCATATACAGCCAACTGATCTTTGAAAAAGCAGACAACAATATACACTGCAGAAAAGAATCCTTATTTAATAAATGGTGCTGGGAAAATTGGATAGCCACATGTAGAAGAATCAAACAGTAGCCGTATCTTTCACCACTCACAACAATTAATTCAAGATGGATAAAAGACTTAAATGTAAGGTCTGTAATCATAAGAACACTACAAGAAAGTGTTTGCAAACTTGTATAGACGTCTCCCTAGGCAAAGAATTTATGAAGAAGACCCCAATAGCAATCACAGTAACAACAAAAATAAATAAAGGGACCTTGATTAAGTTATTCTCTCTTTTAAATTCTGGTGTGTGTGTGTGTGTGATCTTTAATATCAAGAATGTCGTTTGAGCAAATCAAAACACATTATTCAGTATGACTTTATTTATTGTTTGAAATTGATACTTTTGAGTAATGTGGCTCCACCACATTCTCTTGCTAGTATGTATTCTACAGTCTTAATTAATGAATTAATGTCAGTGAACTTGATCCACACCAAACTGTTCAGGCTAGGATTTTTTTTTATAATCCACGTATATTTATCTTTCCCACATTTTAAATGATTTTTCTGGACATTTCATTCTGGAATGAGACACCCAAAAAATAAACAACAACAAAAAAAATCAGGGTATAATATTTATTCTCTTCTCTTTAGCAGAGTTGGTGGAATTACTTTAAAAATGTAACTCTTACCAGCACAGAATTAGTTTTAAATTTTTGGAGATTAACTTGAAACAAGGCAGGTATTAGTTGCCAACTTCAAAGGAGACATTCTAACATCATCAATATTTTGTCAAATGACCAATGTATTAACTCTTCAGACAAGATATAGTGTTGGCTTTTAGGTAATCTTTTTAAATTTTTTTATGCCAAATACTATTATATTTCTGTGTTTATATTAATGAATGCAGGTGCTCCTAAGATAAACACATTATGGGCGTAAAATTATAATTGCTTCCTTAATATTATTTTCAGATGTTCACACATTAAACACCTGTGCTTAATTATAATATATTTAAAAATGTAATAGATGTTTCATTGTTCCAGGTAAATACTTTTAGTTTTCTTGACAATTGAGTTAAATGTTTAATCATTCTTCTACACAATTTTTATATTCAAATATTTAACCAATTTTTTGAGGTTTTTTAAGAGACTTATGACATAAAATTAATAATTAATAGATATTGATTAAAATCCAGGCAATGCCAACTTACAGCTGTGTTTTTAATATGTATTATGAAGCTGCTCTGAATGTCAGTTTTTTATTTGTAAATCCATACTTACACTGAGATTTAAATAAGATGACATTTAAACAAGTGCTCAGGAAATAATAGTTGTGACTAATTTAAAGAACATTTTTTTCAATTTTAAATATAGTGAAAAATACATTTTTGGGTGTAAAATCAAGTGGTGATAGTCCTCTAAACACTAAAGTGTACGTGTAAGCCTAATATTTACTCAGATCCACTTACTCAGGTACCTGAAGCAATTAATGCAGCATGCCAATGTGATGAAGAAAAGATATTATCAGATTTAATGATTAAATAATTGAAGATTTAAACAGTTATTTTTGCTAGAAATGCCCAAATGCTAGAGAGTTATGAGACTAGTTTAAGATAAGAAAAAAATAAAACAATAAATTATAGTCATTTAACTAGAGACTGGAGATCCAAAAGTGTAACGAAAGACACATTAAATTGAAAATTGTGAAATACCCTTAAAATTTTGACATATTCTATATCACTTGGTAAAAATAAAACTGTATTTGTATAAAGTGAGAATTATTTTTTGAAAGTGATAATAGCTCTGACCCCTAGAATTTAATTCTAAAGTAGATAGCTAGCTTACTCCTGCTCTGGTAATAACAGCACAGTGAAAACAGAAAGCCCATCTCAATTAGGCATCTCATCATAACTAAGGGTGTGAACAATTAAATTTACATACTAGAAGAAAATATGTGTACATATATTCTACCTAAGTAAAACCATATACAAGAAGCATTATAACAAATACTTCAATTTATTGTGCTAATGTTAAAGCCTGAGCACTTCAGTGCAAATTTGAAACAATCTGATGTGTCACATGCTGAAGAAAATTTTTAACACAAACTATAAAATGACCATCTTATAATATTGTACACAACTCCTTCACAAATTTGGAGACTATAGTTCACTGATACGATTTGCCTTAAAAGTAATTATAAAAAAGATTGGTTATTTATCTTCTGAGGTGTGTCATTTTTCTTATTCACTGATTTATTTCTTTTTACCTTTTCTCTTTTTTCGGCTTTTTCAGCCTTTTTTGTCATTTTACATTCAAGATGTGCTGGTTTTTAATAGGTAGCATACCTGTCCCTGTTCCTTAACAAAATTATAGCCAGATCATACATATTACTATAGTTGAAGTAGTGTCAGCATTTTCATAATAAAAATTCCTCTTCAGAGGTTTATATTTCAACTGTAAAAGCTCACACTGGACTCATCTCGTCATATAAGGTCACAGCTGGAAGCAAATTTGTTTCACCAATTTTCAAGCAAATTAATTTAGCCACTGTTCTAAGTGGTGCAAATATAAATCAAAGACTAGAAAAATTTGTCCCCCCAAAATAATAATCATCATTTGGCTGATACTTATTTTGAAGTTATTTAGTTCCTGCTAAATTTGCATGTCCTCCACACAGATGTTGAAAGAATAGTTCTAGGATAGAGTGAAGGCAAAAAAAAAAAAAAAATGCTGATTTTTCTCCAAGCAACTAACACTAACATATGTGACCATAAAATAAATATCCTTCATGGCAGGTGGCTTACCCTAAAACAACAAACCCAATCTCTCAGTGTTTTACATAGACAACTATGAAAAATACGGTAAACTCTGTTTAGAGAAAGAAATTGTCATATCGATAGCTTTCTAAAACCATTTGAAAAACACTATAAGAAATTATCAAAGACTATCAGTTTATACAATATTATACAAGACTATCAATTTATACAATATTACTGCATAAATTTATATTAGTGACAATAGAATACCCATTCTTTTTCTGTAGATACGCCTCCAAATATAAAGACACATCAAATAGATGTGAATTTATATCATGATTGGATCCAGAATTAAGGCTTTGGGAAAGAAAAAGCTTGAACTTTCCATCTCAAAATACTTCCTGCTAATATCATTCACAGAGTCTGTTGACAACTATTTTGAAACCACGCTAATGGTTTTGGTTAAACAATAACAATGAAAGAAAAAGAGAGAAAGAAGAGAGAAAGAGAGAAAGAAAGGAAGAAAGGTTAGAAGGAAGGAAGGAAGGGAGAGAGGGAGGGAGGAAGGAAAGGAAGGAAAAAGAGCAGGAAATAGAGACACAAAAAGGATGTCATTGCAACAGTGTTACTGTCATTCTGGAGAATATAGGAGAAGCCATTCATATTAAAAAAGCTATTATAAAGTATTTAAGATCAAGAGTTTATTAGTATATAGAAGATAATAATGCATGCTAGAAGTCAAATAAAATCTCATCACCCTAATAACATCCTGGCCTTTTTGTAATTCCATTCCATTTTTTGGAGGTATATGCATCCATGTTTTTATTAGCAGTATAATGATGCGATTTTTATTTTGATCTTATTACATTCTTATTTTAAAACTTTATAGTGTTTACATAGCCACAATAATGATGAAAGTCATAGTCACAATAATAACTAAAACTTACAGAGCACTTACTATGTGCTTAAAGTATCTTTACTTCATCTTCACAACTTTCAAGTTAAGTGTGTTATTATCTCCACTTTATACACAAGAGGAAACTTTGAGTTTGTAACTTGCATAAGTTCTCATGATTATAGGATAGTAAACCTTGGATTCAAACCCAGACAATATATCTATATAATGTGTTCTTTATTACTACATTAGATATTTATCACTTTAATTTCTTATTTGCTATTTTTAACCTATTTCTTTATTGTTAGAAAAACAGTTGTTTCCTACGATTTCTTTTAACAAAGGACATTGCTTTGCTTTAAACACCTTTATATATCTGTTTATTGTTTTTATATTATTTCCTTGGGATTGATGATAGGAAGTGATATTATTAAGACAAAAATGCATAAAATAATCAAACACACACACTTCTAATTTAATATCTATAAAATGGGACCTCATTCATCTTTTAGTAATTTGTGGAGTTAAACATTTTTTTAAATGTTTAAATAAATTTGCTGTCTCACTCCGCTCATAACATATCTCCTTACTCTTTATTAATTCTTTATTATCTTTAGTAAATTAATTTGCATTTGTAGTAAAACTTACTAGATTTAATAGCAACAAAATTATATTCTTAAACAGAGAGAGCAGGTATAGAAATATAAAAATGTTCAATACATACAAATCGAAGTCGGAAATTTCATTTGGCCTGACTTTTATGAACTAAGCTGTGGGAGTCGTTGTCAGAGGAGCTATGTTAGGAGCTATGATTGGGAATGATCATGACGGCAGGATCATGGAAGTCTTCGTCATGCTCTGCCAGTTTTAAACCTTCGAGAAGCCTGATAAGGAATCCTATCTTACTGACCCTAACAGAGACACAGCCACAGCTGAGATCGTGAATGGCAGATCTGGCTGCGCTGGGGAAGAGAACTGATGAGATTATAAACTGTGAGATTGTAAATGGGAACCTCTTATTCCATATCCCATGGGTTCATAGATTACCTTTGAGGGTTCATGAACTTGGCTGTAAAACAAATATATCTTTGTTCTCATTAATGTCTAACTGAAATTTAGTGTTTCCTTCAATTAAATATTTAGGCAACAAACCACAACAGGAGTGTCAATACTTGTGACTTTATCGCTCATAAAATTTCAGTTATATTTATTTTGCCTAAAATTGGTGCAAGTATCTAAACATACTGTTTGTATTCACTTATAGTAACTATTAGGCCCATTCTAGGTCTTGATTTTTAAAATATATTAATAAATATGCATATATTACTCTACTACATTTTTAATATTGATAAATATATTTCAGATAAATCCAGTTTCTTTAAATCATAAATATTTCATTTGATGAACTAAAACAAAAATTTGAGAAGGAGTCGGAACCCCTGAAGGTTAAGAGCCATTGGGGAAGCACGTGATTTAAAAGATGTTCAGTCAATGAGCGATAGAGCTGTCCAACCAGGATAGAGCTGTCTAGATGGTGAAGAGAACATATATTGCAACAGGGCACACCAGCTAATTATCTCTCTCTCTACACCCTGTCAGCTCAGTGGGGTGACTGCAGGCATTTGGGGCATTTATTCCTTTCAGAAGAGTAGGTCCTATCCAATTTTATGCTTACTTCCTAAATTCCAGGACTATGATATCCAGCAATTCACACAAATGGCCATTTATGATATTATGGGTAGCAGAGAATACCCTTCGAGATACATGATGGTTGATTTTGACATAAAATTTGATAGCAGTGTGACTGAGATCATGTTTCATTTTCTTGGTTGGAATACAGAATTTTCTTTTTTTTTTTTTTAAGACAAAGTCTCACTCTGTTGCTCTGGCTACAGTGAGTGCCGTGGTGTCAGTCTAGCTCACAGCAACCTCAAACTCCTGGGCTCAAGCAATCCTTCTGCCTCAACCTCCCAAGTAGTTGGGACTACAGGCATGCGCCACCATGTCTGGCTAACTTTTTTCCTATATATTTTTAGTCGTCCCATTAATTTTTTTCTATTTTTAGTAGACACGGGATCTCGCTCTTGCTCAGGCTGCTTTCGAACTCCTGAGCTCAAACAATCCGCCGGCCTCCCAGAGTGCTAGGATTACAGGCATGAGCCACCGCGCCCGGCCCTATTTTCTTGATATAAGAAAGAAATTTCTTCTTCTCCAATGGGAACTTTCCTGGTATTGCTTGTATGAGGCAGGAAGTGTGAGCTGGCACCAGCCTGCTGAGAACCCAATCTGTATGTGCAGTGTGTTATAGGCCTGTCACCCCGAATCGTTTATGGAGAGTCATTCTTTGATTTATAGACATTTGTCAAGGTCATGCTGCTATAAATGACCCTCAGTTTGAGAACTGAGAACAATCTTTTCACAATAGCTTTTCTCTGAATAAGTTTCTGTTAGTCTGAAGTTTTCTTAGTTATGTGAGAAACTTGCCACCAAACTTCAAGGACGACAAATTAAACCAGACATGAGCTCTGACCACAGACCAGCAGAGGTATGAGAATCAGTCTTTGACAAAACACTATGTTGAAAATATAAACGGAGTATCCATTATGTATAACATCAATCAGCAGAAAGTTAGAATGCTTAGGAGAAATATGCGAGGTAAAAGAAATTCGAAATATGAGAAACATAGGCTACTTTTAAGCAGAAATCATAAAGACTGATTATAACAGAAACACTTTATCTTGCCAATTAGTGTAGAAATCAGGATCTCTGGAAAATCTGGAATAATCAGTTAACATGCAACTTTGTTATATTTTAATAATCTAGCTATAATTTCCTCAATTTTAGCAACACTTAACTACTAGACTCATTATAATTAATCTTTCTGTGTATAGCGCAATGTTCCTCTCTTTCACATGTAGTTGTCTTATATAGGAATAGATTTGATAGTGAGAGTATTTAGTCTCTTTTAGAGGCTATATTATTTTTACAATAATAAATTAATTCATTGAAATCTATTCATTTTAAGGCTATTAATTACAGATCAGAGGGCATGGTTTCTGTTTCCTAGGAACAGAACTTCTATTTTGTAATACAAATTGGAAAAATAAATGTACTGAAATAGAAATTAACTCAGGTAGTACCACTCTACTCCAGGCAATATCCTCCACTCAAGAGAAGTGTTTCCTATTCTCAAGGAGTTCTAAAGTAGTATAGAAGGGACCATATAAACATGTATAAAGAAAGATAAAAAAATGTAAAGCAAATTAAAATATATCCAACCAAACAATTAGTACAACTAGCAATTGGACAGGCCTAAAATAGGGCTACTCAAAAATCTTCTTAGTCATTGGACTGGCTTAATTTTGAAGATAAGCAGAGTGCTAAACATTAATACATTATTACGTCTCACATTAAATATAATATGTGATAGTTAGCTGCCATAACATTATGGTTTGTTGACTTTTAATTAAACATTCATCTCAAATTTCCAGTTTCACTTATTTTTTTTTAAGATGTATTTTTTTCTTTTTTGATCAGGGTCTCACTGTGTCACACAGGCTGAAGTGCTGTGGTGGGATCACAGCTCACTACAGTGTTGAACTCCTGAGCTCAAGTGATCCTCCCACCTCAGCCTCCAGAGCAGCTGGCACTGCAGATCTGTACCACTCTGACTAGCTAATTTTTAAAATTTTTTGTAGAGACTGGATTTCTCCCTGTGGTACCCAAGCTGATCTTGAACTCCTGGCCTCAAGCCATCCTCTAGTCTCAGCCTCCCACTAAGATGTCAATATTTTGTCTGCCCTTTGCAAAGCTAACAGTCGCTGTGTCTGCTGTGCCTGGAGGATGTACATCCTGCCGAGAACAGGGAGGGCTGGATGGCACTGTCATGCAGTGGCCTTTAAGCCAGGATTTGAGATTTTTGAGATTCCATGCGTGGTTGCCAGTAGGTGCAAGGATACCCCAGGGCAAGGAACTACCATGAACAAAGCCTTCTAGATGGCACATTATGTTGGTGGAGGGATTAGTACTTTTTTTGTTTGCTTGTTTTTGAGACAGGGTCTCAATCTGTTACTCGAGCTAGAGTGCAGTGGTAGGGTGATAGCTCATGCTCCTCCTGCTTCAGCCTCCCAAGTAGCTGGAACTACAGGCATGTACCACCATGCCTGACTAATTTTTGTATTTTTTTGTAGAGACAAGGGTCTCATTATGTTGCCCAGACTTGTCTCAAACTCCTGGCCTCAAACAATTCTCTGGTCTTGGCCTACCAAAGTACTAGGATTATAGGCATGAGCCATTGCACCTGACCATGCTATGAATAGTTTGATGATTTTCTAATATTTGTCAAAGTAAGGGAGTCTATAGACAATTGGGACAATATTGAATATCTCAAGGCGAGAATATTTATATAAAAATCGAGTCACTTATTAATTTTCAGACTAATTTTTAGTTAATAATAAAGTTTATAATGGTCCATATACATCTTTTTAAACTTACTATAATTGTTAACAGCTATTTATTTGCAAAAAATTCTCAGTAGTAGCTGGGCTTAAATACATACGGGGCATCAGTTTTTCCCAAATATGATCCAATCTTTTCTTATAAATTAATATTCACTTCAGGCTTTAAAACCAGTGAAGAAAATATTTGAATTGGATTGTTTCTTTTTAGGATATTTTCCATTTAATAAGTCACATCATGATGATGTTAGTTGTAAAAAATGAGTTGTTCTTAATTGCATTAGTCCCTTTCTTCTTTCTTCCTCTTTTCTAGCCTTTCACATTTATTTTACATGCATAACATACATGTCCAATATCATGCTATGAGTGCTGTGGAAACAATAAACATTAAACAGTTTGCACTGCTAAGGAGCTTTTCTTCTACTAGTGGAGATAGACAGATAAAGTATTAATAACCAAATACAGTGTTTCAGAAACAGTTACATATGAAAATACAAAGTAGCTAAGGATGATTTCCATAATCTATTGTTTTTTTCTAGGAGAGGATATTCTTGAGAATATTTCATAGATTCAACTATAGATGACAGGCTATTTGAATGAGTGTCATTTTACTATATATTTAAATTCATTTCAATATGCACAAGCCTAATATTAATATCTTTTCTTGCATGTCACTAATATATATACTCATTTATAAGGTGGGAAATATGTAAAAGTTCTGATGATTCAGCTTTGCCTTGGACAGTTAAGGTGTACCTCTGTTTTATTTTAGAAGTCAGTAAACATTTGAATTAGAGAGTACAGATTTATTTGTACATACAGACTTATTGTATATATTCTACTGATTAACAAATATTCTAAACAGCATAGTAAAACATTTAGATGTAACTTAGAAAAAAGTAAAAACTTCTTTTACATACTAAATTGTTTCAATTCACTACGTTTCCATTTTCTCTCCTAGAAAAAAAGGAAAGTCTTTTATTATCTGAAAGAACCACTATATTTTTTTTCAAGCATAATTTGGATTTCTGTGAATCATATTTTAGATTGCCTCTGATCCAAATAGAGTAAACTATCTCTATCATTGTCATGTATTTTCCTTTCTTTCTCAGCTACACAATTAAAAACTTGGCAATTGTGTGCAATTTTTCAGTTTCTCAACAAATTACCAGTCACTTGTAGTGAGGAAATTTTAGTCAATTTAACTCCATTCCCACCATCTCCTCTAGGGTATCCAAAGCTTCTTTGTTTCATGGTGTATTCTATGGCTATTACTGCATAATTATTATTGTGTGTGTTTGTAGTGAAGGAAAGAAAGAGATTGGAAAAGCCATAGAAGGGTAAAAATCCATTATTCTTGGAGAAACTGCTTGAATAATTCCATTCTATTAACTTAGTGGTTATAAGTCCCTATTTAATTCCTCCATATTCCAAAGCCCATATTGAACATAGGTCAATAGACCATGTCTTCTAAAATCCAACACAACCAGATAAAAATATAAAAATTAGTGCACTGAACATCTGATCTACGTGATTACAAAATTGGACTACTTTGTTATGGACTGATATACACAACTTTATTTTAAATCCCTTAATACAATTAAATAACATCTCTTTGCAGATATTTTATGCTAACTATGAAATAGTCTTTTTTTTTTTTTAATTGCTGAAGGACCTCAGTTGTATTCAAAGATATGTACTTCTGGAAAGCCCATGCATTGATTCAGAGTAGAATATATTGGTACCATGCTCCAGAGGAAAATTCTGATTGATCTTGACCAATGCTAGTGGTCCCAATAGCCAGTGAACATGACAGATAGACCCCAAATGTCTTTTGTGTAAGGTTTTCTTGTATTTTAGAAGGAGGCAGCAAGAAGAGAGTCTGTTGCCTTCTCTGAATATTGCCAGCTCAACCTTCATGAGAGTATCAAAATATGAAGGAGGACAAAAAAAAGAAAACTTCAGAAAATAGAGTTAGAGCCTGGAGGTGGATTTACTGTAATCTTTTGCATGAGAAAAATATAAAATTTATTACTTTACTTTTAAGTTATATTTTCTGTTTCATGCAGTATGTTTTCAATCTTGTAATATTTATTTCATTCTTCCCCCCATTATAATGCTCATTGTAAAAACTGGAAAAAAGACACAGAAATTTACCTGTAATTCTACTACTTCCCATTAGCTATCCCCACTTTCTCTCCACCTCCCCACTACTTTTCCCAGTCTCTGGTAACCATCATTTTACTCTCTTTCTCTATGAGATCAACTCTTTTTAATATTTAACTTCCACATAAGAATGAGAACATGTGAGATTTTCTTTCTTTATTTCACTTAACATAAAAATCTCCAGTTCCATCCATATTATTGCAAATGGCAGGATTTCATTCTTTTTAATGGATGTATAATAATCCATTGTGTATATGTACACAGTTTCTTTATCCATTCATCTGTTGATGGATAAATCAACTTAGGTTGATTCCACGTCTTGGCTACTATGAATAGTGCTGCAATAAAGATGAGTGTGTAGATATCTTTTGCATATACTGACTTCCCTTCTTGTGGATATATATCTAGCACTGGGATTGCTGGGTCATATAGTAGTTCTATTTTCAGTTTTTTTGAGGAACCCCCAGACTATTTTCCATAGCGGTTGTACTAATTTACATTCCCACCAACAGTGTACAAGGGTTCCCCTTTCTCCACATCCTTGGCAGCATTCCTTATTGCCTATCTTTTTGATAAAAGCCATTTTAACTAGAGTGAGATGATATCTCATTGTAGTTTTGATTTGCATTTTCTGATGACTAATGATATGGAGCATTTTTTCATACAGCTATTGGCCATTTGTATGTCTTCTTCTGAGAAATGTCTATTCAGATCCTTTGCCCATTTTTCAATCAGATTATTTGATTTTTTCGTATTTTGTTGTTGGAGCTTCTTATATATTCTAGTTACTAATCCCTTGTCAGATGGGTAGTTTTGCAAACATTTTCTTCCATTCTGTGGGTTGGTTCTTCGCTTTGTTGATTGTTTCCTTTGCTGTGTAGAAGTTTTTTAGCTTGATGTGATCCCATTTGTCCAATTTTACTTTGGTTATTTGTGCTTTGGGGGTAATTAGTCAAGAAATCCTTGCCCAAAACAATGCCCTGAAATTTTTCCCCAATGTTTTTTTTTATAATAGTTTTATAGTTTCAAGTCTTAGATTTAAGTCTTAAATCCATTTTGATTTGATTTTTGTATATATGGTGAGACATACAGATGTAGTTTCATTCTTCTGCATGTGGATATCCAATTTCCCCAGCACAATTTATTGAAGAGACTGTCCTCTCCCCACTGTATGATCTTGGCAAATTTGTCAAAGATAAGTTCACTAGAGATGCATGGATTTATTTCTGAGATTTCTATTCTGTTCTATTGATCTATGTGTCTTTTTTTATGCCAATACCATGCTGTTTTGTTTACTATGGCTCTGTAGTAAAATTTGAAGCCAGGTTATGTGATTCCACCAGCTTTGTCCTTTTTCCTCAGAATGGCTTTGAGTATTCTGAGTCTTTTGTAGTTCTATATAAATATTAGGATTATTATTTCTATTTCTGAGAATAATATCATTGGTATTTTGATGGGGATTACATTGAATCTATAGATTGCTTTGGATAGTATGGATATTTTAATAATATTGTTTTTGCCAATCCATGAGCAGGGAATATTTTTCCATTTTTTTATGTCCTCTTCATTTCATTGTAGAGATCTTTCACTTCTTTGGTTAAGTTTGTTCCTAGGTATTTTATTTTATTTGTAGCTATTGTAAATGGGATTACAACTTTCTTGGTTTCTTTTTCAGATTGTTTAATGTTAGCATATAGAAATGCTACTGATTTTTATATTTTGATTTTGTATCCTACAACTTTGCTGAATTTATATATCAATTCTAATAGGTTTTTGTGGAATCTTTTTCTAGATATAAGATCATATCATCTGCAACAAGGATAATTTGACTTCTTCCATTCCAATTTGGATTTACTTTATTTCTTTCTTTAGTCTGATTGCTCTACCTAGAACTTCCAGTACTATGTTGAATAACAGTGGTGAATTGGGCATCCTTGTCTTGGTCCAGGTCTTAGAGGAAAGGCTTTGGATTTCTCCCCATTCTATATGATACTAGTTATGATTCTGTTGTATATGGCTTTTATCATATTGTGTAAGTTACTTCTATGCTCAGGTTTTTGGAAGATTTTTTTTTAAGCTTCCCAACCCTTATACATAAACCTCCTGCTTATATAAGATCAATTCAGCATTTGATAAGACAATAAGGAAGTGGAACAGTCTTCAATTACTCCTTGGGAATAATTAAAGTATACCTGGTAAGTAGGGAATGAGGAGTGTGTATGTGGTATCAGGGATACATGAAGGAAAATAATAAATAAATAAATATTTCTTACCTCCATTAATGGCCATTCAGAATGAAGCTAATTATTACTTTGAACAGAAGTTTCTCTCTTTCTCCTCCTCTTATTCTTTCTCTCTCACTCTCCCTCTTTATATATGTGTGTATGTTTTTACATATGTATATGTGTATATGTATTTTTACGAATGTATGCATACCTCTTGGACAAATAGAGTATATAATATTTTAGAGAATAAACATTTGCATCCTTCTGTGGAACAGGATGAAATATTGTACCCTAGAAATGCATGAAAATAGCAATTTTAACTCTGGTTAATAAATGACAACTAAAGAAAAAAGGAGAATGTCCAACTTTATTAAAAACAGAAATGCTATCAGAATAGTCAGAAAATTTTTATAAATTAAGTCAAAATTATAAAGTCACATATCGTGTCTAAATTGATAAAATTTAACATATATTTCTGACTATTTTATTTTATTTTGATAGAGTCTTGCTCTGTCTTCCTGGCTAGAGTGCAGTGATGTCATTATGGCTCACTGCAACCTCCAAGTCAAGCAATCCTCCTGCCTCAGCCTCCTGAGTAGCTTGGACTACAGGTGTGCCCTACCATGCCTGGCTAATTTTTCTTTTTTTTGTAGAGACAGGGTCTCATACTTGCTCAGGCTGGTCTCCAACTCCTGGCCTCAATAAATCCTCCTGACTTTGACCTCCCCCAGAGTGACAGGATTACAGATGTGAGCCACTATGCCTGGCCTGATTTTATTGTTTGAAAAAAAAATCTACTATTTATTTTAAGATGTTAAGGTATAGATAATATCTATGTAAAACTAATTTTAATTATTCAAACTGTACATTCTGTGTTGCTTTTATTTTTATAATTACTTATCTGCAGAACATACAGGGTAGTATTATTTGGCAAGGAGAAACATCTATCTTATAAAATTAACTAGTTTTTAATTCAGAAAAAGAATAGCTTTTAACAATTGAGTACTTCCTATGTAATATCCAAAGTGTTTTAAATTATTGAGCATTTCTTTGCACCATACTTAACATTATATTAGGTGTGATCTACTAGTAGACATTTTATGAGGAATGAGTGCATGCACACACATGTATTAGAAAGATTGGTTAGTATAGTGGTTGAGATCATCAGCCCTGAAACATCCTGACTAGACTCAGTTCTGGTTCTCCCATTAGGGGCTCTATAACCATTGGAAGATTTCCTAATCTCCCTTTGTTTTAGCATCCTCATTTGTGAAACAGGGGTAGTAGTAGTATCTTCCATACAGACTTGCTGAGAGCATGGAAAAATTAATACATGTGCTTAGACATATCTTGGCAAACAATAAGTGTTCAATAGTACTATTATTTTACCTTATGTTTTAATTGATATTACTTGGTTAAAAATAAAAATGTTTCATGAAAACAAAAAGTTCATACATGAAACTTTTCTGTTTATATAATTCAGTTTCTTCTACTCTTCAAATTTTAGTGCATAATATATTGCTGACATCAGTAGCCATATCACTTGTTTTGTGCTTTCCCCATATCTTTATGCTGTTTACCCTCATATTAATTTAATTTTTTGTGTTATTTAAATACTTAGCCTGGTTGGTTATGCCCTAAGTAAGGTTACTCCCCAAACACATAAAATTTATTGCAGATGAGCATGTCAATTTTAACTTCTGTTTCACATAATTCTTCTCATATTAGTCATATCAGAGCAAATTATGTCATGCTCAAACTAATGTAAAACTAGTCACAAAGAAAGGGATGGAATCATTAACTGAATGCCTCGGTCTTAGATTGAAACAATTAGGCCAGTTAGCTGATGACACAAGAAACTCCAGATAAGAATCCCCATCCTTCACCTGAAATGACATTCTGCTTACATAATATTATGAGATCAATTATACACCTGTGCATGGCATGAATAATTTATATTTTTTATTAAGTCAAAAGCAAAAAGATACCAATATGTTCCATGAAAATAGTTTAAAAAGACAGAAGTTTATATCACATAAATGTCTCACACAAGCTTGGGGCCAATTTTAATTTTCATTTGAAAAACAAATCACCATCATCAGAACAGAGGCATTTCCTGGAAGGATACTTCAAATTATAAAATTGTGATTGATTCTACTTATTTCAGTATAGATAATTACATACATATTCATATGTTTTAAAGTAGCACTTTTATTCTATGTCATCTGACTCACTATTTAAAAAAAAGATATCCTCTAAATTAAAGTCATCTTTGGAAACAGCTGAGAATATGGAATTCAGCTTATTTTTTAAATGTCCTATTTTTCTTCCTCTGTATCTTATTTTATTCATTAACAACCTGACATTCTCAAGGTGGAAATTATTGTATGAGTAATCCTGTTTTCATTGTATTCACATCTTTCCATTTCTGTTACTAAAATAAATGTTACAAATTGCCTTTAAGTATATTTCATTTCTGATATTGTAGGCTGTGGAAATATTTTATTTTGTTTTGATTTTGTTTTCTCTTTGCTGTACAAACAGCACATTCATTATATTTGGAACAATTTTTTCATCATATTTTTCCTTAACAAGTAGTATTAACCTTGGGGGTTCTATGTAGCATGTGTTATCGCTTGACAGCATTTGTCCCACAGTGGAACTTTTCTCAAATCTAGAGTCATCCTCTCAAACCCTACTGCAGCTTTGTCAATGGAGTTTATGTAATATTCTAAATCCTCAGTTTTCATTTCAACAATGTTCACGGCATTTTCAACAGAAGTAGATTCCATCACAAGAAATCACTTTCTTTGTTCATCCATAAGAAGCAACTCCTCATTCCCTAAAGTTTTGTCATGAGATTGCAGCAATCCAGTCACATGTTCAGTCTCCACTTCAAATTCTTGTTTTCTTACTATTTTCATCATACCTGCACTTACTTCCTCCACTGACGTCTTGAATCCCTCAAAGTTGGAATCAACTTGTTCCAAATCCCTGTTAATGTTGATATTTTGACCTCCTCCCAGGAATCATGAATATGTTTAATAGCATCTACAATGGTAAATCCTTTACAGAGTTTTTCAATTTCCTTTGCCAAGATCCATCAGAAGAATCTCTATCTATGACAACTATAGCCTTATAAGATGCATTTCTTAAATAATAAGACTTGAAAGTTGAGATTATTTCTTGGTCCGTGGGCTGTAGAATAGATGATGTGTTAGCAGACAGGAAAACAACATTAATCTCTTTGTACATTTCTATCGGAATTCCTGGGTGCCCAGGTACAGTGTCAATGAGCAGAAATATTTTGAACAAAATCTTTTCTTCTAAAAAATAGGTCTCAACAGCAGGCTTAAAATGTTCAGTAAACCATGATGTAAACAGATGTGCTGTCACCCAGGGTTTGTTATTCTCTTTATGGAGCACAGGAAGGGTAGATTTAATGTAATTCTTTTGAGCCCTGGGATTTTCAAAATGGTGAATAAGCACTGATTTGAACTTAAATTCAACAGCTGCATGAGTCCTCCCTTTGAAACCAGGTATTGATTTTTCCTCCCTAGCTATGAAAATTCTAGATGGTATCTTCTTCCAATAGAAGGTTATTTTGTCTACATTGAAAATCTACTGTTTAGTGTAGCCGCCTTCGTCAGAGATCTTAACTAGATCTCCTTGACAACTTGCTGCCCCTTCTACATCAGCACTTGCTGCTTCCTCTTGCATTTTTATGTTATGGAGATGCTTTCTTACTTAAACCTTCTGAATCACGCTCTGCTAGCTTCTTCTGCAGTTTGCTCACCTCTTTCAATTTGCAAGGAATTAAAAACAGGGCCTTGCTCAGGATTAGGCTTTGATTTAAGAGAATGTTGTGGCTGCTTTAATCTTTTACCCAGACCACTACATCTTTTCTCCATTTCAGTAGTAAGACGGTTTCAATTCCTTGTCATTTCTGTGTTCACTGCAGTGGCACTTTTAATTTCCTTCAAGAACTTTTCCTGTGCATTCACAGCTTGGCTACCCTGTGCAAGAGGCTGAGCTCTCAGCAGGAGGCCTAGCTTTCAGCCTGTCTCAGCTTCTTTCCTCATTAAGCTTAATCATTTCTAGCTTTTGATTCAAAGTGAGAAGTGTATGGCTCTTCCATTCACTTGAACACTTAAAGGCCATTGTAGGGTTATTAACTGGCCTAATTTCAATATTGTTGTATCTCAGGGAATAGAGAGGCCTTTGGAGAGGGAGAGAGACAGAAAGATGTCTAGTCAGTGGAGCAGTCAGAAAACACACAATAATTATCTATTAAGTTTACCATCTTATGTGGGTACAGTTTGTGGTGCCCAAAACAATTGCAATGGTAACATCAAAGACTACTGAACACAAATCACTATAACAGGTATACTAATAATGAAAAAGTTCAAAATATTGTGAAAATTATCAAATTGTGACAGAGACATGAAGTGAGCACATGCTACTGGAAAAACGGCTCTGATGTATTTGATCCATGCAGAATTGCCACAAACCTTCAATTTGTAAATAATGCAGCATCTGTGAAACACAAAAAATGAAGTATCCCTGTAATATCACTTAACGCTTCTGGAATGCTATGTGTGTAATCTCATTAATTAATTCTCATTGTAACTGTGATATAGCTTATATTATGTCCCCTTCATTGATGGGTACTCTTAGCATCTTTTCTTTTGCATTTACCACCTGACGAAGATAAAATTGCATTGATAAAATTAACGTTTTGCCTCCACTTCTCAGGTTACACCAGTAAAGTTGCCAAAATATGTTGCTTTGCTTTGGTTTGTATGAGTGAGATGGGAAGACTGCTCAGCTTGCTTTCTCTTCCTTACTGTTCCTTCTAAGATCCCTTTCTTCCACTCAAGAGCAGAAATTAAAATGTGAGAAAATAGAAATATGTGGAGAGAAGCATTCCATCTTTCTTCCATTTAAGCTGGCAGAATTATTGCATTGAAGTAGTATAATATAATCATGAATATTCATCAAAAAGAATTACCTTGGGCCGTCTGAAGTGTATGCGAACACTTTTGAATATATAGCCATTACGAATACTTAGGGCTTCAATAAAGAAAATAGTATCTAATATTTATTGAAAATTTGTAACACCGCACATTGTGTTTTGTACATTATGTATGCATTATTTTAACTATTTCTACTTATATATCAATTAAACAATAATACCTAGCAATTATTAAGCTATTTTAATGTTTAAAGTATTATGCTAAATGTGAGCCATGTTTTCTATTTAAAACAAACATTTTGGGATAAAGGCATGGGATTTTACAGGCAAAGAGTAAAAGTAAATTCATTTGAATATTTCTAAGGTAATTTAAAAAATACAAACTATCACAAAACAAATGTTACAGTTTTTATTTCAATTTCACTGAAGTTTTAATTTAAATATGGATTTGTCACATATCTTCTTTTATTTTTACTGTTTACAACTATCTCTAAAATTAATTTAAAAGATTTGACAAAAGCACTGACTGAAATCTTGGCATGATTCCATTTTAGACTTTAGATTTGAACTATTAATTTTAAAAATAGATTTTAGTCAAACAAATATATTAATCATAAATATATCTGTATCATTTTTACTATTTTGGGGTTACTATTTTCAGTAGCTCAGGCACACACACACACATCCTTATTATCTGCATATTTGTACTGTATCATATACTGATATACATTCAATATGCACACAAAAATCTTTGAGAATCTGTATGAAGAACTTTATGAAACATTCTAGTAAGAGTCTGTTAGTCTTGATACAAAACAGTGTTAGATTTCATCAACTCATCATCCAAAAGTGAATTTACTTTAAAAATTGATATAAAAACAGAAGAAATATTTTAAAAATTATATGCATTTCTGGTTTTTATTTCTTGAGCTAAATTTCAGGTCTCTTTTAACAATAAGATTTAATAAAACAAATAGCCAAACTTAGACTTTACAGTGCACTGTATGAGATAGAATATGAAGGAATTCCTTAAGAATCTTTTCTTTTTTTGACTGAGTAAAAAGTAATTTTTTTTTTATTTCAGCATATTATGAGGGCACAGATGTTTAGGTTACGGATGTTGCCCTTCCCCCCCCCCCAAAGTCAGAGCTTCAAGTGTGTCCATCCCTCGGATGGTGTGCATCGCACTTGTTATGTATACACATACCCATCTCCTTCTCCCCACTCCCACCTGCCTGACACCAGATAAATGTTGTATGTGCATAAAAAGTAAAATTTGAGATTATGAAAATTGTACCAACTTCTGCATTTTAATATCCTGCTGTAGTTTATAATAAAATCCATTCTTGAATAAAATCAACATTTTAAAATACTAAACCTAAGAATCAAATTATATATATATATATATATATATTTAGTAAATGCAATCATATTACAGAAATGAAAAGAGTACTTTTCTTGGTTAAAAAGAGTAAATCTGCACTTTACTTAGCTATAAAGAGAATAGTCATATTTAAAATTAGTTTTTAATCATGGTAGTTGAATGTTGGGGTCTACATTAAAAGATTTATAATCAGAGTTAGAATATTTGGAATCAGGCTTTGAAAAATATTCCTAATATAGGCAGCTAAAATCAATTACTTTTATCCCTTCCTTTCAATAATTAAGAAGTTAGCCCAAATTAATTTGTGTTGTTAGGCAACTTAAAAATCATGGTTAGAGTTATTTTTATTGTGTGGCTTCCATCAAAGTTATAGAAAGAAGTATACAGATCAGATTTCCTGGGGCTATAGATAAAAGTGAGAGAGTAAATAGAAGCTGCTTGAATACTTTGAAGGGAAAATTTGGATGAAGAAAAAAATCTACAACTAGTTTTTTGCCCATTGCACTGCTTCACTGTAATAAAGAAGTATCCTACACAGCAAATGCATTCAATACTTAACATTAACATGTCATGATAAAATATGGAGAACTATTAAAGGGTTATATTTTTTCAGATCTTTAATATGACAACAACTATTGTTGGAATTGCATGAAGAGTTTAGATCCAATCCATGCCTTTTATTCATTGTTTTAGTAATTTAGGTTGAGGTTGGAATGTATAATTCAATTATCTAGTTAATTGAGGCCATGGAGACATGTATTAACCAAGCTTTAAGTGTTCTGAAATTGAATTATTTCAAAAAGCATTCATTGCACTTTATGACTGGCGTTTAAATTATTACCTTCAGCCTATAAGATATAGGCAGTATCCTTGGACAGAATGAAATTAAAGAAAGGATTCTGGGGATAGATAATAACAAAAATCTCATAATCTATCATAAACATGAATATGAATAAAAGCTTGAAGTATGGAAAAATAAAGATAAACAATCAAAACTAGCCATAAGATATGTTTTTCAAGCTCAATATGTCTTGTACTAATATTGCATGTTACAGAATGTCTGAGTTGCCATAAATTCATATTGGTCATAAGAAGCAAGAACATGTCTCTTTGTTAAAACCCATGTCCTTGACGGAAGATGTATAATATAAAATGCACCATGTATGTGTGTGCACTGGAAGAATTGTTCACTCACGGAGAGCAGAAATAATCACTCACTTTGCAAATGGACATTGACACTAGAAGGACTGCTGTATTTCAATAAATAATGACAATACTATTTATATTTAGTTAGTCATTATGATGTACCAGGCACTATTTTAAGCACTTTATTTCAATAATTTATTTACATTTTATAACAACCCTATGGGATAGGTTACAAACATTATGTCTATTTAATAGATGAGAAAATGGAGGCAAACAAAGATTAAGTCACTTGCCCAAGTGATTAAGTCACTAGGCTAACTTAGTGACTTAGCTAAGTTATGTAGTCAAAACTTCAACTCCAGAAGTCAGTTGCCAGTGTTTGTAGTCTTATTCAGGACTCCATGTTCCCTCCATCTTAACATCTGTACTGCCTCCTGAAGTAGCAGACTAGCCTCAATAACTACAAATTTGAAAATAAACTTTTAAACCTGCTTCCCAACCGTAGCTAACATGCCTTCCCAGATAGCTCCACCGAAGCTGGTTCTGCTTCTCTGTAACAACAACTAATATTCTTCTGCCAAGAATACTTTCAATGGCAAACTAGCTCAAGATGAACTAATGTCTCCTCTGCCACCAGGCACACAGGTGGTGGATCCAAGAACCTTCATCAACCTCCCTTCGTAGAGTGGAGGTGGGTCCTGGCTTGTTTGGTAGAAATCTTGCATCAGTAAACGTATCCTGGCTAGATAGGGTGGCAAGGACAGGTTGGTCTGCCCAAAGATATCTTCTCTGGTGCTACTCTGCCTTGGCCAGTGCTTTTTATTACTATTACAGGCATAAATTCTAACAAAATAGTCAGCTAAGGTTACTGCAATATGGGAATCCCTCCCTTATCCTGGACATGAGTGAGCAGCACAGCAGGATAGCTGGATATTAAAACTTACAGGAAAGTCGCTGCAGCTAAAAAGACTGAACTTTCTTCAAATGGTTGGCATGTGGGATACTGAACACCAGAATCTGGAGAGAGGGAGATTGCATTTACACATGGATGAGAAGAAAGGCTATTTATTGACTTAATTATAAATAGCAAATTATCAAACAGTGCAATATTACTAAAAGGATATATTTTATAAGTTGTAGCTAAAAATAAAATAGTTTTCACAGAAATCAGTACTGCAAAAGCCAAGCTACTTCTTATTTAATTTAATAAAGCAAAGTAATAAGGCCATTAAAAATGCTGGCCATTGAAAATGCTGGCATGACATTTAAGAATTGAGCTTTGTTGATTTTGCCAACATTTTACATTCTATTCAAGATTTGTTGGCTCTACCACCTGAACCTGTGTCAGCCAAAAGGATGGGAAAATGAATCAAATAAATGAGACAACGTAGACAGTGTTCAAATGAGTATCTAACTCTTCCTCCTTGTGAAATGCTGAGTTACACAAATGACAAGACACAAATCACCTAAATCTGCTGAAAGAGGAACAGTAAAGTATAAGGTATTTTAGAAATCTTTCCAGACATAACTATTTTTTAGTATTATTTTGGCACTTGAAGGATTAATTATGTTATCTGAATATTCACTTACATAGAACATATAAGTGCTTTCTTAACCATGATATACATATTAATTATTATCTACTTATCTCTGAAGTCTTTCTAGCTTTGATCTTAATATAAACAATTCTGGATGGATTATGTAACATATATTTCACATTTTGGGTGTGTAATTTCCTGTCTTTCTTCTGAAGAATAAAGAACTTTGCTTTCTACAGAGCAGAGGGTAAGGTAGTTGTAAAGGTTATTATTTAAAGAGATCAAAATAAACTAAAATGACTACAAAATAAATCCACAAATTTCATTCAAATCTCTCTGGATGACTGTACAAGCTCTTTTGAGTGTATCCCAAAGGATACAAAACAGCACAATTTACAGGAAATAGTTTTCACCTCAACGTTCACATATCCTTGTTATTTAAAATACCTGGCAAAAAGTACATATGAAGATGTTTTATATATGATATTCATAATTATAGATACATATTTACACATTTACAATATGTAAAATTACCTGTAC
This sequence comes from Avahi laniger, assembly GCA_963575035.1. Classification (NCBI taxonomy): domain Eukaryota; kingdom Metazoa; phylum Chordata; class Mammalia; order Primates; family Indriidae; genus Avahi; species Avahi laniger. The sequence goes on along the minus strand of CAUYSK010097071.1, from coordinate 2,220 downwards.
TTAAAACATTAATATATTTTCATCACACATAGAAATTTTGGCATCTCAAGGAAAGCCTGAAAACACTTGAAAAGTAATATAAATTAAATAAGAAACATAAGTAGATTTGAATATTTTAGAGTCCATGACTGTCATGATTAGTTTAATATATTACTTTTAGGAGACTTTACATACAAAGTTAGTAAAAATTATGCCTTGATAAAATTATTTGTGGTAATTTCTGATGTCATAAAAATTTAGTTAGAAAATTATTGTTATTTCTGGACTCTATTCTGTTCCATTAGTCTATGTGTCTGTTCTTGTGCCAATACCATGCTGTTTTGGTTAATACAACCCTATAGTATAATTTGAAGTCAGGTTAATGTGATTCATCCTGTTTTGTTCTTTTTGCTCAGGATGACTTTGGTTAATCTGGGTTTTCTAGCTACTTGGGATGGTTCCATATAAATTTTATGTTTGCCATTTCTGTAAAGAATGTCATTGGTATTTTGAGGTGATTGCATTGAATCTGTAGATTGCTTTCAGTAATATGGACATTTTAACAATATTGATTCTTCCAATCCATGAGTGTGAAATATCTTTCCATTTTCTTATGCCCTCTTCAATTTCTTTCATAAATGTTTCATAGTTTTCACTATACAGATTCTTTCACTTCTTTGGTTAATTTTATTCCTAAGTATTTTATTTTATTTGTAGCTATTGTAAATGGGATTACTTTCTGGTTTCTTTTTCATATTTTTTACTGTTAGCATATAGAAGTGCTACTAATTTTTGTATTTTGATTTTGTATCCTGAAACTTTGCCGAATTTATTTATCAGTTCTAATAGCTTTTTGTGGAACCTTTAAGTTTCTCTAGACATAAGATCATATTGTCTGCAATCAAGGATAATTTGACTTCTTCATTTCCAATATGAATGCAAGAAAATACAGGGGGGAAAGGACAGTCTCTTCAATAAATGATACTGAGAACATTGGATATTCATTTGCATAAGAATGAAACTAGAACCATATCTCTCACCATATACAAAATACATTAAAAGAGATTTAAGACTTAAGCCTAAGACATTCAACTATGACACTACTAAAAGAAAACATTGCAGAAATGCTTCAGGACATTGGTCTGGACAAGGATTTCTTAACTATAATCCCCAAAGCACAAGCAACCGAAGCAAAATTGGACAAATGGTATCACATCAAGCTAAAAAACCTCTTCACAGCAAAAGAAACAATCATCAAAGGAAAGAGACAATCCACAGAATGAGAAAAAATATTGGCAAACTACCCATCTGACAAGTGATTAACAACTAGAATATATAATGTATATAATGAGCTTCAACAACTCAATTTTTAATGTGATAAAAAAATGGTCTTTGTTCTTGCTTTTATTTACGTGGCAAATTGCGTTTATAGATTTGCGTATGTTAAACCAGCCTTGCATCCCTGGAATAAAGCCCACTTGGTCATGGTGAATTATTTTTTTGATGCGATGCTGAATTCTATGTGCCAAAATATTGTTGAGAATTTTTGCATCTATATTCATGAGGGATATAGGTCTAAAGTTTTCTTTTTTTGTTGTGTTCTTTTCTGGCTTTGATATCAAGGTGATATTGGCTTTGTAGAATGAGTTAGATAGAATACCATCTTTCTCAATATTGTGGAATAATTTCTGGAGTATAGGTATGAGTTCTTCTTTGAATGTTTGGTAAAATTCTGAAGTGTAGCCATCTGGTCCAGGACTTTTACATTTTGAGAGGTTTTTAATTGCTGCTCCAATTTCTGATTTTGAGATTGGTCTATTCAGATATTCTGTCACCTCCTGGGTGAATGTAGGAAGGTTGTATGTTTCCAGGAATTTGTCCATTTCCTCCTCATTACGTAGTTTTGGGGCATATAGGTTTCTACAGTAATCAAAATAATGTTTTGTATTTCTGTGGTGTCTGTTGTGAACTCTCCTTTTTCATGTGGTAATCTAATTTTTGACAAAGCAGACAAAAATATATACTGGGTAAAAGAATCTCTTTTCAATAAATGGTGCTGGGAAAACTGGATAGCTACATGCAGAAGAATGAAACTGGATCCCCACATCTCACCATTCACAAAAATCAATTCAAGATGGATAACAGACTTAAACCTAAGGCATGAAACCTTAAGAATTCTAAAAGATGTTGGGAAGACCCTTTAAGATATTGGCCTAGGCAAGGAATTCTTGAAGAAGGCCC
>CAUYSK010097067.1:0-21270 GCA_963575035.1 Avahi laniger | reverse complement strand
GCTAAAAATATATATAGAAAAAATTAGCTGGGCATGGTGGCACATGCCTGTAGTCCCAGCTACTTGGGAGGCTGAGACAGTAGGATTGCTTGAGTCCAGGAGTTTGAGGTTGCTGTGAGCTAGGCTGACGCCACGGCACTTGCTCCAGGCAAGAGAGTGAGACTCTGTCTCAAAAAAAATAAATAAATAAAAAAATAAATAAAATAAAATAAAAATTTCCCTACCCAGCAACTTCCAAATATATTTTAATGGCCATAATTATATCACGTACTAATCTTAGCTATAAAGGAAGTAGAGAAATATATCTATATACTAGTTGCATGCTTGCTTTGAAGAAATCAATATTTTATTAGTGAGGAAAGAAAATAAGGTAGAATCGATATGCATTCAACAATGTTGGTCACAGATCTTTCAAGACTTACTCAAGAAGTCATCTTCTCTAAGCAGTTCTGGAGCCTCTCAGATAACTGTCAATGCCATTTGTCTGCAGTCTTATATTTTGTTTACTTTCATAATCATCTCACTTTTCCTTGTTTGGAACTTCAAGATCATCTTCATACCCACTAGTACATCATGCACTAAGAAGATATTTATTTTATATATATATAAATATATATATATGGCTGATAAGTTCAACTTTATACATGTGGAGGGAAAAGGGAACTATTTTCTGCATTTGAACATGATAGCATTCTACTGTAAGAAGAGCATAACTTAGATAACTTGATCAAGGACTAGAAAACTCTTGCCTGGTGGCTACATATGGTCTACAGATTGTTTTTGTGCATGCCATAAACTAAGAATAGTTGATACAGTCTTACAGAGTTTAAAAAAATAAGATGGAAATATGCCACAGGGACTGTATATAAGCTGCAAACCCCGAAAGAAGTACCCTCTAGTATTTTACAGAAAATATTTACCATCCCCTGAAATAGATATAAATTCACCATATTTCTTTTTCTGTACTTGTGTATAATGTGATTTCAGGATCTAGTTATATTATTCCAGAATTACTGAAACCATCGTTGGCTTCTGAAACCAAGTACGTGAGAAAACCTACATTTTCTCCTATCAGGAAAGACAAATGTCCCTACCCATGCCACAGAGAAACTGACTTCCACGGAGCTCCTCAAACTTAGGATCTAAGTTCCCAGCTTTGAAATAAATTATAATTTTTTATGATTTTTAAAGTAATAGTACTCTCCTGTCACTGTACAAATTTTTAAGAAAAAATAGATAAGAGTTCCCAAGCAGGGGTAAACATAATGCCCAATGAATGGTATTTCTCCCATTCTAGGTAACTAGATAACACTAGTGTAGTTCAGGCTAAATGGATAAAGCAATCTTTTTTTGTCTTGACTCTGCTTCATAACCTGACTAAATCATCCAAGCCAATGATTTAGAGAAGTATACGTAAAACAACTCCTAAAAGTCATTTTATTTTAGTGTTGTGTAGAGTATGTTTAAGTTATTTTAAGGTTGCATAAAGTCTTCCTATAAGCTCAAGACAGACAGGGAGAAATTTTATCTTGCTTGTCACTGAAGTTTCCAATGCCTATTACAGTGTCTGCTATACAGAAGGGATTTTATAAGCAGTCATTGTGTGCATGTGTGTGTGTGTGTGTGTGTGTGTGTGTGTGTGTGTGTCTGTGTGCCTACCTCCCATTCATTTCAAGGCAATAAAGTCTTATTTCCTTTGTCACATGTCACTTTCTGTTAATGATGAGCTGATCATTATATGGAAGAAGTTAAGTTCTTTTTCTTCCATATAAATTCTACTTTTCATCCATACAAATTTAATGTCCTAGAAAATAATATATGAAGAAAGTAAAAGGTAGAAGATTGACATGATTTCTGAAGGTCAAATATATGTCATTATGAAATCACGATGGACACAGGGACTAAGTTCATAATACTATGGTGCCTATCTTTCACCAAATTTCCTTTCTTGGAAATATCACGTGTCCTCAAATTTGGTGGATTTTTTAATAAAAAAAGAAGTCATGCATTCCCAAATAATATGAACCTAAAAGTACTCCATAAAGTCTCAAAATATCAAGGCACACGGTATTGATGTGTAATAAAGTGGAAAATCTCAGAAAACAAACTAAACAAGTTCCTTGTAGAGCCAGGGACTTTTATATTTCATTGAGAAAACATATTGTATAAGTAAAAAAATAAAGATAGGACAGAAATAACACAATGTTCTGAATTATAATATACCTTAAAATAAATGAATTGTATTAATATTCTCTTCATTAGAACAAGTTTACTAATTTAGTATCACAGAAGCATTTTTTTCCAAAAGCCGTGTGCAGTTGGGCATCAGTTAAAATAACATAGATATGATTGTTACACTTTCAATTTGTGGAACATTTTTTCCCTTAAAAAATTCCAGAGCTTTTATGCAAACATAATTACAAAAGTGCCTATGTCATTGGTTCTGAACTTATTATCTCAAATGCCTGCGAGAAAAACAAATTCCTTTCATCTTTTCATCTGACACAGCACTTTTATCATATTGACTTTCAGTCACTGTGTTTCTGTTTATCGCATGTGAAAAACTCTACTAGAACAAAGGTTCCAGCATTGGTAAGTCAAACCCTGGACTCTGACAGCTGAACGAACAGCAGAGGCCAGAGTCCACTTGAAGTGTCCACACTCTCACAGGTCAAGTTTGGATCTGATCTGCCTGAGATTCCATTTGACATTGGTTTGTTACAGCAGGTCGCTGACGAGATTTACTGCTGAAGACTGGAAGCATGTCTTGTGCCATCCAAAAGGCGGAAGCATTGGACGGGGCTCATTTGATGCAGATCCTCTGGCATGATGGTGCGGAATCTCTCTACCCAGCAGTGTGGCTGAGAGACAACTGCCAGTGCTCCGATTGCTACCTGGATTCTGCAAAAGCTCGGAAACTTCTCGTTGAAGCTCTTGATGTGAACATTGGTATTGAAGGCTTAACATTTGACAGAAAAAAGGTATTCATCTCTAAATTATCTCTCCCTTCTTTCCCAAGTTAAATAAAGGGGCTAGTCTACAATAATTTAAAGAACGATTTTTTATTTGGTCATACATATATATAACCATAAATATGAAGCCATGCTTGTATAGTGCTTAGTGCAAATTAAGGAAACTCAGTAAATGGAAGCTTTTCCTATTAGTATTACTACTACTATTTTTAATAAAATTTTCAGTGTTGCTCATTACTTTTTCAGTAAGTGTGGCAGCCTTGAAGACACAATCAAACTATTTCTACAATAAAAGCAATGCTCCTGGGCTTCAGTTTGCTCATCTGTAAATAGGAATACAAACAGAAATTGCTTATAGAAATGTTGTGAGGACTGAGATATTATGGGTAAAAATATTTAACATAGTTCCTGGCATATAGTGAGTGCTCAAAAAATAGTATTGAATAATATTTTTTCATCAAGTTCATAGGCAGATGGACAAGGCTTGTTCTGATATTCCCAAAAAGCACAGCTATCAAAACCTCAAATTAGATGTGGCCACCACTCTATGTTTCTCTCTTCCAAATTTACTAGGATTCTTATTATTAATACTCTTATCCACCCACATCTCAACTTAAGGACTTACTCCCAGGTTTCCCTGTTCGCTAGCTATATGACTTCAGAAATGTTATTTTATCTTATATTCCTCACCTGAAAATTGAGAATAGTAGTAGTATCTTTTCCCTAGAGTTGTTACGAGGATTAAATGAGTTATGTCTGCAATGCTTGTTATATAGTAAACACTCAAAGTGGTTCCATTTTTATTATTGTTGTTCTCCTCATTATCATCATTATTATTTCTAATACCCTTGGCAGGGTCTTAATTGTTATCTAGCTTTAGTTGTCACAGAAAGTTTGGGGACCGCAGGTTTAGAGGCCACAGGACAAGAACTTTAGATCTAATCAGACTCTATTTCTTGGATGCTATTTAGGGGCTTCAGAGATTAGATGTAACCCTTTGGCTTGCAGTTTTCTTGTTTTCCAAAAACTGAAGTTTATTGTATGTCTAAAAAAAAGAAGCAAGGAATAATTGGATTCCCTGATTATAGTAAGTAACATTCAGAAATAGAGCAACAGTGGAGAACTGAAGTAGACAGAAGCATAATATATATAGGTGATATTCGCTTTTTGTGTTTTAAGGTGTATATCACGTGGCCCGATGAGCATTACAGTGAATTCCAAGCTGATTGGCTGAAGAAAAGATGCTTCTCCCAGCAGGCCAGAGCACAGCTCCAAGGAGAATTGTTCTTGCCAGGTAACCCTGCCAAGGTCCTCAATGTCTTTTAAAATCCTTATAGTGAGGATTTTATAATAAGAATTTGTTCAGCAGAAAATTCAAACTTTTGCGCTTTGGTTAAAATATTATTGTAATTTATGTGGAATGTTTAAAGTTTTACCAACAAAGATCATTTGGGTAGAGATGAAGTATAGAGCACGTCTAGACAGTCTATAAAGGAAGAAACAAATAAATGCAGCAAACTTGTATCTTTATCATCGAAAGCTAAATCTGGCACAGCACACCACAGACACTCCATCAATGTTCGTTACAAAGAAGCGCAAGATGAACTAGAGGTGGACTGGCTCTTTTTAACAATTTTGTCTAAGGCCGGAGCAACACAAGTCAATGAATCAGAAATTCCTAAGCTTGTATCCGCAGCTCAGGGATCCACAAACCCATGAAAGGCTATGCACGGCATTGAATATGCGTGTGAGTGTGTGAGTGCACGTGTGTCTGTGTACAAGCGAGAGCACACACAAGTGCACACAGACACGTTTGTCTAGGAAGAGTTTATAGAGATTGCAAGGGGATCTGTGACCAGAAAAATGTTCAGGAAAGGATGGATTCAGTGGAAAAACAGAACTTCATTGTTAAGCTAAGAGACAAAATAAAATAAATACTTAAAACAGGTAGAAAAAAATTTTAACATAACTTTTAAGAAATACATAATAATAGACTTGAAGTAGAGTCACTGGTGATGGGTAAGAGATGTTTACTACTCACTTTCAAACTATTTTGAAGATTTGTTACATGAGACCATGTGGGTGAAAGGCAAACTGAAAAACATGATGATTCTTAGCTATTTATTAGAACCCTGGCTTCTGCAAACACACTAACAAGGCAAGTTTCCCTGAGCTTTCTTTTCTACTATTAACAAGGTATATTAAACCACTGTCCCTTTGAGCAACTAACCAGGCTTGTTGAATTCTGTAATACTTCTGCTGGGGATTCTGGATCATATATCAAGACAGAGATTTTACCTTAACTCCTTTGAAATCTGAAATTCTCAAACACGTGTGGTAACTTTCCATGGCTTTAAACGCTAGACTTACAACAGTTGACTGTGTATGAAGATGTTACTACTTAATCAGCTTGAACCACGTAGCCTCACCATTTCCTGTGGTTACCGATAACAGGGTACGATACTGTCCCCTTTCTCTTCAGGTATAAACCGGTCTTGTGAAGAATTTGGTTCCTCCATTCCCTCAGTCTCATCATTCTGACAGCTGACAAGGTTTTTGTTCCATTGCTTTCTCTCTAAACCATGAATCCATTTTCCCCTTTGTCTAGCTGGTTGAATCCAGATGGGTATTGAGCAAAAAATGGTTTTCCTGCCTTTTTGCCTTCTTTGCTCTATTCTTCAAGGAGTCTCCAGTTATATAACTTAGCAGCAATTATCTGAGTCAAATAACAGTATCAGGAATGTATTATTATTTTTTATTTATTTTAGATTTCTTCTGGTACTCAAAATATTTTTCTTTAACTCTGACCTAATTTTGCAATCCTTTTGGATTTTACTTTCATTTCCTTCAAGTTCTTCTTTTGATTATTTCAGGAAATAAAAGCCAACTTGTTATTATTACAGCTTAAGCTTTTAAGCATTGTAAAAGGATCTGGCCACCCCCCTCCATTAATATTTCTTGATGAGTACCATTTTATAGCTTCCATTTCTCTGTACTATCAGGCAGTAGCAACATGGAAATGATACTATACTCAGTTAAGTAGTGGAAAAAGCTAGTCACAATGACAGGCTATAGTCATGAATAATATAAGGAGAACTGGCTGCTATTTAGACATTGGAAAATACTTTAATAGTTTAAAACAAGATCGAATTTTTAAAATATATTCTCAAGCTGTGCAGTTGGTGAATAAAAGAAGAAATTAATGGGCTATTTTGGGAATATTGGTCCTATGGCTTTTTGCCTGCAGAACTTGATACCCTATTTCACGGTCATTGCATATTTCCAAACATTTATACTCCAGAGCAGGTAAACAAACTCAGTTAGATTTGCTAACGAATATTGTTTTTTAGTCACAGTGGCAATGTTTCCCCTTCTGCAAGCACAATCCTTGGAGTGAGGGTTACAGGCTGTTTAAAATCTGGAGTCAAGATGTAGACCACTTTTCCTTGATCTTCCCCTGGCACTAGCTGCTGAACTCAAAAATGAAAAGACAAATGATCATCATCCAAAAATACTTTTGTCATGGGACAATCACAGCTGAAAGGAAGACATGGATAATAATCATTCCCTCGTTTCTATCCAGTTGCACATATATTGGATACTTACTTTGCGCCAAAAACTCTGTAAGGAAATATCAAGATAAAAAAGACATGGATTCTTTCCTTGAGGATTTACCAAGTCTAGAAGGGAACAATAGCCATGAAAACAAATAAGTATAATACATTATTTTAAGTACATTAAAACCACACAGGGAAAGCGAGTGAGACATAGAGGGAGGAATTTGAAGAGATGAAGGAATGATCCTCAGAAATGAGGTAATGCTTGAGCTGAGTTTTGGAGAATTAGTCAGTTTGTCAGGCAAAAATAGAAAGTAAGGAAAATTCTTAACAGAGAAAAAGGCATGTGGGAGATTATTGAAGGGTAATATGGGATGGGTTTAAGAAACTACAATGAGTTTAATATTGGTGAAGTTAAAATTGTCGGGCAACAGAGAATAAGGAAGGGACCAAATCATAAAGTGGCTTATGTGCACTGCCTTCTCCTAGACCCCTAGGCAAGGAAGTTTCCCAACAAGAACTCAGGAATTCAATTCCATTAGTTCCTCAGGGTGATTCTCTTCCTACAAAGCCAGAGAAATGAGTTAAAGACTGTAAGAAGTTTAAGAAGATGATTGCCTTAATTTTTCAGGCTGCATTTTACATTTTCAGAGTTGTGTGTTTCTGATTTTGATCAAATGAGTCTAATTTCTCAAATGCCTACGAGTTTGTGAACATCTCCTATGCTTCATTTTTCTCTTCCTGCATTGTCCCTTCCTCCAATGTGCCCCTTTGGCCTTAGTTTATATTTATCTTGCAGAACAGAGTAAAGTAATCAGATCTGTGTCATAGGAAGACCTCGGTCATGGCTTTCTGTGTGGAATGGACCAGCCTGGGGAGTAAGTGGGAGCAGGGTGACCACGGCATGGTCTAGAAATGGTCCTGTAAGAGACAATGAGAGCTTAAGAGGCAGAGAGAATGGGGCTAGAATCTGTATTCATGAGAAACATACATTGACCTGTAGGACAGGAAGTTGCTCATCCTATTCCCTAGTCTCTACCAACTGAAAACCTGACTGTTGAAGCCTAGTGTGTATATGTTTCCAAACATCTGGATGAAAATCAAGGACTTTAATAGAATATTAGAAACATGAAGATTTTTTATGTACTAATTGTATTTTAGCTTCAATGCAAAATTTTGACATAATTATACACTCATTTTTGTGACTAACTTTGAGATGCAAAATTTCCCAACATATAATCGACAGGACTGAAATGGAAAAAAAATCGCTATAGTATGATCTTATATATATGAATATAAATATGTGTTATTTTTATTAATAATTAGTGTCAGAATGAATGAATGCTTGCTTTACCTCTTTGAATTGGTACTGAACTATTTTATATTAATCTCCGACTTTAATAATATTTGTTATTGAAAATTGAGATTTAAAAAGTTATGATTAGAAGAAAAGCTTTTTTCCTTGAAGACAGTCTGCTCAGTTTTCTCAGCAATCCAGGGACTGAGTGCATTGCATAGTCAGAAAAGAACATTTCCCTACAATTCTCTATGTCCATCTTATAGTAGAGCCAGTCTTTACCACTGAATCAGATTCCAACCTTTCAGCCTGTAGCTATAACTCCCTCCTTTGTCTCAAAATGAACATTCCACGAGAAGAAATGAAAACTCTCAAGTAACTGTCAGGACCTTCTAAAATCTATTTGTCTTGCACATGGCAAGAAAAAATAGAAAGCTCCCCCTTTCTTGCAGAGAACCATGTGTTTACTTGAAGATGAACATTTTATGATAATGCAAAGAACAAAGTTGTTTTGGTGCAGAGGCCATTTTTTACAGAGCCCTGTTTAATTTATACACTGTACTTAGTAAAATCAAGCACCATAGGTAAAGTCTAATATGGCTACGCAAGATAGGGCTGCCTTTGTTCTGACAGTAAACTCACAATGGGAGACTCAGAGCCTGGGAAGGACCCTGCAGTGCCCTGTGCTTTTAGCAGATGTGTAGTGACATCTCAGAGCCATATGCCTAGTTCTTGGTTTCACTGTGAACTCTAGGTAAGCTTCTCTTCCTCTTCCCTTTTAACTCCACTCATACTTGCAGCTAGAAAACACATAACTACATTCTCAGAAATAAATATTAAAAATAAGTCTATCTTATAACTGGATACATTATAGACAATTTTCAAAAGCCTGTTCACCACATCTATTACTTTTTTAAATGCTTAGGTAAGGGATACAGTAATTACACCCTTTTTCAAAAATTATTTTCTTATTATCTAACAACTTCATAAAACAATGCTAGTACTAGGCAGGTCCTTGAAAAGCTGGTGTCTTAAAATATTTAAAAGCCTTGGCAAAATTTAAGGATATTTTTGAGAACCTAAAGCAAATCTATTTCAAGAAAGAATTATTACAATACATTCCTTTTTCATATGTTTTTCATTGTAGTTGACGCATTGAGAATTAAAGAAAATATCCTAACTTTTTATTCTTGGAAAAATAATTTTCTATATTTTTACTAAAGTAAATTTAATATTTTTTTTCCAAACAGGATAAAAGTAGAATGGGCTTTCCTTGATGAGTGATAAGCTTCCATTTCTTACAAGCGAGGCTTACTTTTTTTTTTTTGCAGCCCTGGAATGTGTTTTATAACATTGGCATTTGGACTAAAAATTTAGAATTTATAAATTTAGAAAATTTTCAAAGTGTTGCAGTTTTGAAAAGTGAAGTTGAATTGCTTTACATGCTGGTTTCACATTTACCAAACCTACACATAAGGGATAAATTTAGCCTGCATTTTTGCTGGTGCCTATACATCAGGAGATTCACCAGTTAATAAAAAAGAGGACAACTGATTCCAAAACAATTACCCTTCACTCTGGTTTCACTTCCAATCATCTCACAATCTTGTACCCCCTCCACAAGCAAGTGGCTCCTATTTTTGCCCAAGCTCTGCCTGCTTCCTAGATCACTAATTCCACTCTGTCTGGTCAAACTTTACCTATCCACAAGGTCTACTCACATCTCATTGAGGCCCTTTACCCATAATCCTACCCTATATTTACATTTATCTCTAAACCAAGCCACAAAATATATATATTAATAGCTAAGAAAGTAAACCCAGGAAATAGACCTAATTTCACCGGTAGCACTAAAACAGCAAGGCTGTCATACAACAGTGAAAACATATGCATTTTTCAAATAGAATGTTGTTAGAATTTGTTAGGAGAGAAAGTGAAATGGCATAATATAACGTGTCAAGAATGCTCTTCAGATGGACATATTCGAAACTCAGACTGGGGGGCGGGCAAGGGCAACATACGTAATCTAAACATCCGTACCCCTATAATATGCTGAAATAAAAAAGGAATAAAAAAAAAAAGAATGCTCTTCACCCATGAAAACAACATAGTATTATGAAAGAATCGTAGCCTTTGGAGTCACCAGAGCTTGCTCTGACTCTCTGCTCTGTGAGCGTAGTTTCGTAAATGATGTGAGCCTCCCTTGTTTCATATGTAAAGGAGCCAATGCCTCTCAGCCTTGGGGGATAAAGAATAAGCGATAAACTGTAAGGACTATGCTTAGCATAGTACCTAGCATATTGTGGATGCTCAAAACCTGTTAGATTCTTTACCTCTCCCCTTTCCTCCTAGTTGGAGACCTGTGAACAAAAGAGCAAAGGCACAGTAAAGAGCATTTGGATAAAGACAGAGGAAAGAGAAATAACCATGCCATTCTAACGATGCTTGAGCTCCTCTTACATGAAAAATAATCATGCTATATTCCTGAATAAAAACGTGAGGGTATTTCAAAGGTGAATAATTGCCATGAAAAAAAAAAAAAAACTTTAGTCATCCAAACATTGGTTTGATTCCTGGCCAAAATTTACCTACCTGGCAGGTAATTTCATTTAAATGAGATTAAAGAAGTCAGCGAAAAGACTGGTCAATTATGAACCTAATTTTAATTAAAGATGTAAAAATGTTTGGTGAAACTGAAATGACCAGCAAACTTGGAAGAAAGTGGCTTTGTTATCTATTAAGGACAGCTAGAGATGAAAATAACAGCAATCATCATATATATGTCACATATATGCTAGATGGTTGGCAGAGAAAAAGAAAAATTCTAAGCTCAAAATAAGTATATTCCCATCACCATACAAAAGCAGATAATCTTCGTAAGTAAGATAAAGAACAAATATCTAAAGAAAACTATGTGACCATGTGAAGAGGAAGCACAGTCTCTAAGATCTAACTTCAGTTGAGCATCATGAGAGTTTCTAGCCCAGAATAAACCGATCAATCAAAATATATGATGGACAACCAAAAGGGGATTAATGAAGTGATTTACTTGGACCAATAAGAAAAAAAAAAAAATGAGGAAAATCAGAGGAATGATGAACCCTCTGTTGGGAGCAGATGGTCTAAGGTAATTCTCCTTCACATCTAGCCTCCCCCATCTCAGCTGAGGGTAAGTCCATCTCTCCAGTAGCAGCTCATCCTTGTCTCGTCTTTATCTCTCATGTTCCCCATCCAATTTATTAAAAAGCTCTGTTAGCTCTGTCTGTGAAATAATCCAGAACCCAAACATATCACACTACCTCTGTCTGAACCACCAACATCATATGCTCTCCTTCTTCGTATGCTTTTTCTCCTACTCCCAAGCTACTCCTCCTGCTTCACATTTTTTAAAGCATTTGCCATATGGCTGTCACTAAGCTCAGTGCTTAATATGTATTGTCCTATTTAATACTAGGAATAATTCCACAAGGGCAGCATTGTTATTACAACCATTTCACACATGAGAAAAATGAGGCTGGTAGAAATTAATACCTAGTCCAAACTCAAAGAGACAAGAAGTAGCAGAGCCAGGATTGGACTAAAGAGCATTCATAATATTAAATACTTCCTATATTCCTCCTCTTCTATGTGCTCCCAGTAATTTGTGTGGCTTCTCTGTCTGTCACTATAATTACTGCACTGAATTGAATGGTCATTGTTTGTATATTTGACTCTTTTCCCCACTTGACAGTTGAAATCTAGAGAAATAACTAGTATTAGTAACAGCTATCATTTATTGAGCATCTATCATGCACTGTGCATTTATCACTCATTATACTTGATGATTGCCTGATATATACCAGGCACTAGTCTAGGTGCTGAGGATTCGATAGTGAACAAAACAGAGAAAGACCCTGCCCCTTAGCAGTTTACATTTTGGTAGAGAAAGAGACCAGTAAGTTTGCAAATATGTCTATAACATGTCAAGTGCAATAAGGACACAGTCACCGGTAGGTTGGTGAAAGTGGTGGTAGGAGTGTATGAGAGTTAGCTTATGAATCCTTCATTTTTTCACTGAAATAAGAAGCAATGGCCAGGCACGGTGGCTCACGCCTGTAATCCTAGCACTCTGAGAAGCCAAGGTGGGTGGATCATTCAAGGTCAGGAGTTCAAGATCAGCCTGAGCAAGAGCAAGACCCCGTCTCTACTAAAAAAATAGAAAGAAACGATCTGGACAACTAAAAATATATATATATAAAATTAGCTGAGCATGGTGGCACATGCCTGTAGTCCCAGCTACTTGGGAGGCTGAGGCAGAAGGATCACTTGAGCCCAGGAGTTTGAGGTTGCTGTGGGTTAGGCCGACACCATGGCATTCTAGCCCAGGCAACAGAGCAAGACTCTGTCTCAAAAAAAAAAAAAAAAAAAAAAAAGAAGCAAAGTCACCAGCTGAGTGTAAGTATGAGCAGGAAGTGTGGGAGGTTTGAGGATAGAGAACGTGAGAAACAGTAAGCTAGGGAAGTATAAGATACAGCTAACCAGAGATTAATGGTCATGCAGTAAGATCAGTCATCCTAGGGTGTTTTCTTCCAGCCACATTCAGCAGCTTTGGTTCTAGTGAAGATTTAACCAGGCAGCAGGCACACTGTGCTAAGTTCTTTATAGATACCATCTCATTTAAATTTCACAACAACCCTGAAGCTTTTTTTCATCCCGTATCTTCCAGATAAAGAAGCTTAACTTAGAGAATTTCTCACATTCTGAAGGTCAGACAGATGGGAAGTGTCAGAATTAGGATTTGAATCCAGATCTGTCATCTTCGAATCTCGAGTTACTAACTTTGACACTGTGTCCGTATCAGACGGGGCCTTCATCCTCATCCCTATATGTGCTTAGTAAATTCTCAATGAACTAGCTTAGGAAATGAAGTGCATGAGTTCAGGAGACAAAGACTTGGCTAACAGGCAATTCTTACGTGTTCTGGTAGACTGAAAAGTTAAGATGAATCAACAGAGTTGAGACTGCCAAAAAAGACTAATTAGATATGGGCTGCATTAATAAAAATGTAGCAGCGAGCTCACTGTGCAGACATAGGCCAGACCACACCTGTAGTATTGTGTCTGATTCAAGATGCCAACTCTTTCATGAGGCATCAGCAAACTCAAACACATCATCCGAAGCAGAGCAGAGAGGGCTTGGCACCCAGAAATCATGAAGACATGTGGGAGAGGAAAGAGGCTATGTATCCTTGGAAAGAAATATTTAGCACAGTAGCTGTCTTTAGGCACATCTCCAAGACCACCATATTCTGTAATTCTGGAGCACAAAATTAGGGTTTATAGCATGAAAAAAAAAAAAAAGAGAGAGAAAGGTCACCAAGGTATGTTGTAGTTCAGCATGAGAAAGAAGCTGTGACAACTGGAGCTGTCTGAAGCCACCTGCTCCATGGGGATGTGTGTGCTGTGTCGTTGAAAGAGATCACCTTTTTATGGATGTCATAGAAGATAGTCGCAGCAAGGATAGAAGGCAAAACTGAATTATCTGCTTTCCCTGCCAACTCTACGGAAGCCTGGGATAATAATCTCTCTTCCTGACATCTTTTAGTGCTCGTTTTCTTCCACCAGATAACTCTTTTTCTCAATGTCTTCAGTCAAATTGTGTGGGAATCCCAGCTCTGACGCCTTAGCTGTGTGATGTTGGACAAATTATCTAAGTTTCTTGTACCCGTCTCCTCATCTATAAAATGGTAGCAATAATAGAGCATCTCTTTTGGGGTGGTTGTGAGGGTCACATGAGCCAATCCATATAGAGTGCTTAGAAGTGGGCTTGGAAGCATAAGTGCTCAATAAATGTTAGTTTGTCATTATTTTTAAAATTCTTTATCATGTATTTCCATTTACTGTTTCTTCATTGTTTTATATGTTGTTGTTTTCTCCAGCTAGATGGTCATTCTTGTTAAAGGGCTGAGCATATAGAATATGCTAAGTACCTAATAGTTCAACACAAAAATGTGCTTCTCTCCTTTCGAGCAGCTTAAACTTGTTTAGAAGCCTCATTTGTACATTCTCAGGGAGACTATCAAAGTTGGGTAGGGTCGTCACCTGGAGAAAGGGTTTTATGGGTTTCTTAATCTTTCAAAATACTACGGTGTGCTCAGACACAATCCCATTTTTCGGAGGTCACTTTTAGTCTCTAGTCATCATTAATAAATAAGAAAAGATTTGTTTAGAATATAGAACATATTATTTTTCTGAAAACCTTCTATGTGCTAGCCCTGGACTACACACCAGGGTGGAGGGAAGAAGGAAAAGGGCAATATTGGTGAGAAAATAAAGATAAATGGCACAATCCCCAGCTCACAAGCAACTTATTGTCTAGTGGAAGAGACAGAGAGGAAGTCCTGCCGGCCCCCACCCATGCCTACTTTTCTACTTCAGCTGGTACAAGCCCCTCTTGTCTCAGTTCTAGCCTCAGTGGTTTTGAGTTCCTCAGGCAAGAGGATCCTCCATCTTCCCACTGTCCCTCCAACCCGGACACTCTTCTCTTCTTTGCATGCCTACCTTCCCTCATCCCTCAGAATTTGGCTTAAATAGCTTATCCTCAGCTTGACCATTCTTAACCACTATGTTGTCAAAATAAATTTCCCATCCCACTCCTAACATCTGTTTATCATTGTTATATACTCCATTAGTAACCCTCAGAGCACTTGCCAACATTTTTATTGTTATGTATTTATCTGTTTGCTTCCTTGTTTATGTATCCTTTTCTCCCAACAAGGGAAGCAATCATACCTGTTTATTTATTCACGAATGTGATCTCTTTCCCCTAGCAAGGCTTTCAACAAATATGTGTTGAATAAATGAAAGGTTTCAACATTATATGGCAAGCACTGTGACTGAGGTACTGGGGCCACCCAGAGAAGTCAGATCCAGGAGGTTTCCAGAGGAAGGCATTGCAGAGGTTGTTGGTGCCCACCATAGCCCCTCAGCACTGGCCCCATACATGCCAGCAGCTTCTCATTGCAAGGCTGCCGCTCTCCCTGTCTGCCTGAAGGAGCACGCTTGGCTGGCCCCCAGGGTAGGCCAAAAAAACCCATGAGTGGTTACCCAGAGGAGCAGCCCTCATCCAACAAGGGGAGGGCAGGGCAGCCCGCACATCTTAGCTTGCATGCACCCAGGTGAGACGTCTCCAAGACATACTCAACAATGTCTCTATGAAGTCTGGTGGAGCAGAGCCCCCATTGCCAAAAGCAATAACACATTCATTACGATGCCTTCCAGAGGCCTTCTTCCCTGTCTTACTGCTCCATTTCATATGAGTGCTTCCAGGGGTACTTTGATACATTGCTTGCATTCAAACCTTATCTCAGGGTCAGCTTCTGGAAGATCTCAATGTAAGACAGGACAAGTGACCAGAATCTTGAAAAGCATGTAGATTTCAGTGGACAAGAAAAAAAAAAAAAACATCCGAAGAGAACAGGACAGTATCCCCATAGAGCAGAAGAATAAAATATTTTCACTCAGCTGCCTTTCTTCTACGAAGGGTCAGATTTTGTTTTTGGTAGGGCTCCTGCAAGGTATTTACAGAAAAAGACAGTGAGAGATCAGCTGATCCCCTACACATTAGATAAGCTATTTCTGGGCCAACAGCTCAGTTCAGTGCAGGTGGACAGAAGGTTCTAAATTCTTGAACTAACACATTGCAACCCAGCATGCTGCACTCATGAATCTTTAACTAAAGAGCTTCTTTGTGTCTTTTCCTTTTTTTGAAACACAACTCAGGATCCAGGAATGTGATGCTTAACCCTGAGAAGGAAAACTTTTACAAATGGTTCCTTGAAAGCCTGCATGCAGCCTGTTCATAAATTTTATGGTGTGTGAAGCACATGTTCAAGGAAGTATTTATTAGTAAGGCCATAAGTTAAATTAGGAAGGGTGGTTCATACCTTAAATATTCCATCATTTTTCATACTGTTTATATATCCAGGCCCAAGTGTGAAATTTAAATTTGTTTTTAATGTATTCCCCTTACCAATGATTTATGCTAGCAGAAAGTATTTTCTTTTGGTTCCCTGGATAGTTCTGTTTTGCAGTTGGGGAAAAATGGGAAAATGCTTTTAAATTACTCTTTGAATATTAAAGTTTCTGGGCAGATATCACAGAATGATTTTCCTGGTGGATTTAACGAAACGTAGCATTATTGCAGGGATATTAGCACAGGCACACCTTGTTTTATTGCACTTCCCCTTACTGCCTTTTGCAGACATTGCATTTTTTACAAATTGAAGGTTTGTGGCAACCTTCAAGCAAGTCGATCAGTGGCATTTTTCCAACAGCATGTGCTCTCTTCATGTATCTGTGTCACATTTTGGTAATTTTCTCAATGTTTCAAATTTTTCCATTATTATTATTTTATGGTGATCTGTGATCGGTGATCTTTGATGCTACTATTGCATTGTTTTGAGGAGTCATGAACCATACACATATATGACAGCACGCTTAATAAATATTTGTGTTCTGATTGCTCAGCCAACTGGACATTTCTCCATTTCTCTCTCCCCTCAGAGCTCCCTATTCCTGAGGCCAGTTAATAATTCTGCAATGGCTCCTCAGTGTTCAAGTAAAAGGAATAGCCACACGTCTTTCACTTTAAATCAAAAGCTAGAAATGATTAAGCTTAGTGAAGAAAGCATAGCAAAAGCCGAGATAGGCCAAAAACTAGGCCTCTTGCACCAGTTAGCCAAGTTGTGAATGCAAAGGGAAAGTTGTTGAAGGAAATTAAAAGTGCTACTCCAGGAAACACATGAATAATAGAAAAACAAAACAGCCTTATTACTGATTCAGAGTAAGATTGAGTGGTCTGGACAGAAGATCAAATAAGCCACACTATTTCCTTAAGCCAAAGCCTAATCCAGAGCAAGGCCCTAACCCTCTTTAATTCTGTGAAGGCTGAGAGAGGTGAGGTTATCTGCAAAAAAATAGTTTGAAGCTAGTATGTGTTGGTTCATGAGGTTTAAGAAAAGAAGCCATCTCTACAGTATAAACGTGCAAGATGAAGCAGCAAGTGCTGACGGAGAAGCTGCAGCAAATCATCCGGAGAATCTAACGAAGATTATCGATGAAGGTGTCCACATTAAATGACAGATTTTCAGTGCAGACAAAACAGCAGTATATTGGAAGAAGATGCCATCTAGAATTTTCATAGCTAGAGAGAAGAAGTCAATGCCTGGCTTCAAAGTTTCAAAAATTAGGTTGACTCTCTTATTAGGGACTAATGCAGCTAGTGACTTTAAGTTGAAGCCAATCCTCATTTACCATTTTCATGATACTAGGGCTCTTAAGAATTATGCTAAATCTACTCTGTCTGTGCTCTGTAAATGGAGCAACAAAGCCTGCATGACACCACATCTCTTTATAGCATGGTTTACTGAATATTCTAAGTCCACTGTTGAGATCTACTGCTCAGAAAAATGATTCCTTTTAAAATATTATTGCTCAGTGACAATGCATCTGGTCATCGAAGAGCTTTGATGAAGATGTATAAAGAGATTAATGGGGTTTTTTTAATGTCTACTAACACAGCATTCATTATGCAGCCCACTGATCAAGGAGTAATTTCAAATTTCAAGTCTTGTCATTTAAGAAATACTGTACATTTTACAAGGCTATAGTTTTTACAGCTAGTGATTCCTCTGTTGAATCTGTGAAAAATAAATTAAAAACCTTTTGAAAAGGCTTCCCGATTCCAGATGCCATGAAGTACATTCATAATTTGTGAGAGGAGGTCAAAATGTGAACATTAACAGGAGTTTGGAAGAAGTTGATTCCAACCTTCATGGGTGACTTTGAGGGGTTCAGGGATTCAGTGGAGAAAGTAACTGCAGATGTGGTGGAACTAGCAAGAGAACTAGAATTAGAAATGGAGCCTAAAGATGTGACCAAATTGCTGTAATCTCGATCAAACTTTAACAGATGAGAAGTTGCTTCTTGTGGATGAGCAAACAAAGCGGTTTCTTGAGATGGAATCTACTCCCGGTGAAGATGCTGTGGATATCGTTGAAATTACAACAAAGGATTTAGAATATTACATAAACTTAGTTGCTAGAGCAGTGGTTGGGTTTGACAAGATTGACTCTAATTTTGAAAGAAGTTCTACTGTGGGTAAAATGCTATCAAACATCATTGTATTCTACAGAGAAATCTTTCATGAAAGGAAGAGTTAATCAATATGGTAAACGTCGCTGTTGTCTTATTTTAAGAAATTGCCACAGCCACACCAACCCTCAACAACCACTATCCTAATCAGCAGCTATCAACATCGAGCAAGACCCTCTACCAGCAAAAAGATTGCTACTTGCTGAAGGCTCAGATGATCATTAGCACTTTTTAGCAATAAAACATTTTTAAAATCAAGGTGGGTATATGTTTTTAGACATAATGCTATTGCACACTTAATAGACTAAGTATAGTGTAAACATAACTTTTATATGCACTGGGAAACCAAAAAATTTGTGTGACTTGCTTTATTGTGACAGTCACTTTATTTTTGGTGGTCTGGAACCAAACCCACAATATCTCCAAGGTAGGCCTGTATCCCTAAAAATCAGAGTATTTTACATTCAGGTCATTATGGTGAATCTGAAATTGGTTAGTCACAATGCTGTCTCTGTAAGTCATGCTCTAGCATAACCCAGTGCAGTACTGGGACACAGGTTCTGATGGGGTGTGGCCCTTAGTCTCTGATTTCAGCAAAGCTCCCCCCCAAAATAGGCATGCTAAAATGAGAGCTATGGTTGGAAAATTGCAAACTTTGCAGAACTTAAAAACCATTGTAACCACACTCTAATAGTAAAATCCTGTAAATCTGAAATCGTTTATACTGCAAACTATGCTGCCTATTATATTGACAGTCCTGCATTATCCTACAATATTGCTAATTGTACACATCTAAAGGGTAATATATTTATTGAAACAATCTAAACTTGCCTGTTCTTTTAAAACAAAGAATATTTTGTGTGAGTGTGTGTATTGTCCTATAGTGGGAAAAATGACTCATATAAAAACAAAAATTCATTAAAACATGCTATAAAAGTATATAGTGTATGCCCTAAACAGATCCTCCTTGAATCCACAAAATGGTCAAAATATAAACTCAAAGTTTAAATAAATTATATCTTGTGAAAATGAGTTTCCAATCCTTATTATATTTCCCTGCCACCCAGTACTAAAACTCCCTGGAAAGTGAGAATGGCCTTAAGTAAACCCAAAAGGGCACGGATCACTGAAACATGCTGGCATAAAAAGAAAAGCAGCTAGCAATTTTTAAGTACGCAAAGCCATGGTTCATTTCACAAAAGGTGAATAACAATATTATTGCAGTGTTGTGCAACTAAAACTGCTCATAATGTTTCTTCTGCATTTAAAATTCTGACCAGGAGCCAAGGTTTATCTTTAAACACCCATGCTTGAACAAGTTGAGACAAAATGTTCCTAATTGTAAATTGCTCTGCTCTCTTTCTTATCTAGTAGATTTCCTTCATAAGAGACAGAATAAGCTATGGACATTCCGACATAGGACATAAAAATACCTATGAGGGTAGTAGCTACTTTTAAGGCATCAACTGTTTATTTTATATGTGGTTGTTAAAATAATAGATTTTGGAATCAGTCACCTGGACTTGACTAACTAGCTCTGCAAATCATTAGCTGCATGACTTAGACCTCTGTTCCCTCCTCTATAACGTGGAGATACTGAAATTATCTATCCTATATATTCACAGTGGAGATTAAAGGAAATAATGTATGGAAAGTGTCTAACACTGTGCTCTTACTGCTAGAAAGTGCACAGCAAATATTAGCTTTTATTATTGTTTTTAAGGGTCTACTATGCATCAGACACTATACTGGGCTTCTTGGCATAATATCTTCGCATGGTCACAACAGACCTACAGGGTAAATATAATTATCTGTATTTTATAAATTAAGAGACTGAGGCACAGAGAAAAAGCCAAGAAACTAGCTGGTAAGAGGCCAGACAATGATTCAAACCCAGGGCCTCTCTGTCTCCGTGCTCTTTTCTCCCTACATGTCCTTCCTACCTAATACAGAACCAGTCACATGTGGCTATTTAAATTAATTAACATCATATAAAGTAAAAAATTTAGTCCCTCAGATCCACCAGCCAGGTCTCAAATTTCAATAGCTACTAGCAACTATGATATTGGACAGTGCAGATATAGAATATTTCCAGCATTGCAGAAAGTTCTATTGGACAGTACTGTAATTTATACCAATCTCTAGGCTGGTTTACTTTCAATAGGAAATAATAAATTTTTCTAATTATAATAAATGTTCTTTAATAAATTACTTAAACCTCTATGATAAAGACAACACATTTACTACAGGGAGTCATGAAGACAATAGCTATTTCCATTCAGTAGTCTACATAGGAATGGAAAACCTGTCTTTGGGCAGATCATCACAGTGCCAGAAAACTAAAAGTATCTTCAGTTGAAGTTCAGGCAACCTTTTTATTCAATGATAAGAACTAATGGTGGTGGGAAGTCCTAAAGCCAATATGGAAATGCCAGATGAATGTCTAACAATCCATCCACCTCTAATACTCTATGAGCTCATGATTTACACTTGAGGTTCAATACGCTTAAAGCTGTTTTCAACGTTTCTTTTGATTGTTTGCTTAGGTATAAATTTTGGAAAGAGGAGACGGTGATTTGTGATTTATGTCCTTAAACTGACTGAGTGAAATTTTTCTCCCAACTAGAAACCAAAAGATCTTTCTGGTTAGGCAGCCAATGTGCATTATTTATAATATTTATCATCCTCTTTCTACAGAGCTTTTTGATTGGTATCAGATATTACAACCCAGGGACTTTAGATACAATGAGCAAAATGGGAGTGGCAAAACAAACAGCCACATAATCCAAAATTCAAAACAAAGACACATCAATTGCCTCTTTGACAAAAGATTCTTTCATATAAAACCAACCCTCTTTGATTTAAGAAGAAATAGTTGAGGCATGAGGAACAGACCTGGGGAATGTCATGCATGTTAAAGAGTAGCTGAGCATCACAGAAAGAACATTAGATAAGGGATCAGAAGACCTGATACCCTCTTGGTATCCTGAATGTACCTCAACTATCGCATTTATGATACATGTTTTTTTTTTATTCCAGCATAATATGGGGGTACAGATGTTTAGGTTACGTGTGTTGCCCTTGCCCCCCTGCCCCCCTCAGTCCAAGTTTCAAATATGTCCACCCTTTGCGTGGTGTGCATTGCACTCTTTGTGTATGCATATATCCATCCCCTCCTCCCTCCTCCCCCCTCCCCCCGCCCAATATCTAATAGATGTTATTCTTATATGTGCACTTATGTGTTGATCCGTTAATACCAATTTGATGGTGAGTACAAGTGGTGCTTGTTTTTCCATTCTTGGGGTGTCTCG
>CAUYSK010097065.1:0-28902 GCA_963575035.1 Avahi laniger | reverse complement strand
TTCTATATATTTTTAGTTGTCCAATTAATTTCTTTCTAATTTTAGTAGAGATGGGGTCTCACTCTTGCTCAGGCTGGTTTCGAACTCCTGAGCTCAAACAATCCGCCCGCCTCGGCCTCCCAGAGAGCTAGGATTACAGGCATGAGCCACCGCGCCCGGCCAGAAATCCCTGATTCTTGACATCTCAAGTAGGATGAAGTTACTGAAAGGATGCTGGTTTAGGGTAAGTGAATATTCATGGTTCACTGTCAGGTGATGGTTACACTAAAAGCCTAGACTTGACCACTACACAATGTATCTGTGTAACAAATCTGTACTCCTATCCCTTAAATTTATACAAATTAGAAAAAAAATCATTCACTGTCAATGAAAGGTGCCTGTAACGTGCTGCTTTTGCAAGTAAGAAAACATACTGTATTCCCTTTCTACCTGTATCTCATTATGTGTTGCACACGGAACTGTATGGATCTAAAGATTAATAGTTCTCTTAATAAGCTGTGTGCCTTGACAATGTAGCATGCATTAATTTGCCTTTCTGTTGTTTTTCCCATGTGGTTGGCAGTATCACATAGTGGGAGAACTCAGCATTTGTAGACATGATGAACCAAGTTCTCATTCTTGATCCTGCCACTTACTAAGTGTGTGACCTTGGGAAAGTTCACAGTCCCTGTTTGCCAATTGCTATACCGTTAAAATCAGAGAATTAATAACTGCTACCTGAGGATGCTAATTAAATATTATATTTCACATTGCGAAAGTTTGGACTGTTCACTTGAAAATTACAGAAGCTGAGCTCAAACTTGCTTAAGCAAAGAAGGGATTTTATTAGCTCTTGTAAATTAAAAGTCCAAGACCAGTCTCATTTCAAGCATAGATAGGTCAAGGTGCTCAAAGGGTTTTATCAGAATCTGTCTCCTCCCAGCTTGAGTTCTGCATTTTTACTCTTAATATTGGCTTAATTCTGGGCAAGTTCTTTTTGCAAGGAGGTAAAGGTGGCCACTAGCCTCTCCAGGCTTAGTTAACCCAGTGGAAAGAGGAAGGCTCTTTGCCAAGAGTCCCAGCTAAAATCTCAGGTAGGCCTCTTGATGTCGGGCCTTGGGTCTCATTCCATCCCTAAACCAGTCACTTTAATTGGGAAGATGGGGCTCGACACATGGGCAGGTGTGCCTGGAGACTCACAGAAAATTTGATTTATAAACACTCCAAAGAGGACCTTTGGAATTATGCTATGTGATAATTCTTGAGCAGAAAATTAAAAGACCTTTGTTCGAAAACCCCTTTGAGCTATTTTGGAGTTCTGATCGTTCACTCCTCTGCTTTATGAGAGAACCATTTCATTAATTAGAGCCAGGGAGAAAATGCACTTAAACTCTTGGTCAAAGATGCTTAAAATATCAGGCTTTGATTGTGTGCCTGTCCCAAGAGCCGAGAGTGGAATCTGCCCTATTCAAAGTATGTTCATTGAGGGTGTGGGGGAGATGATTAAACCAAAGGAATACGAGGTGCAGGTACCAGAAGAAGGGCAGTGAATACTGGGGAGGCAAAATAAACCTATATTTGATGCTAAGCATACCACTTGACACTCTGATAGATTTTATATCTACACAAGGATCAATAAATGTTTTTGAGTACCATCAGTAGATAAAGCACTGTCCTAGGTCCTGGAGATACAATGACAGAAAATCATCAAGAAGCTTACTGTTGAATGGAGGAAAGAGGGAATACAGAAAAGTAATCAGGTGATTTTACTTCTGTTAAGCCATCCGTAACAGCAGAAAAAGAAGCTGTAGTAAGAACTACAGGTTGGGCAACAACATCAGTCTTGAGGTAGGAAGTAACTTCCCAGGGGAGGTGACATCAAAGCTGAGAGATTACAGAGGAATGTAGGAGTTAGACAAGAGGGAATACTCCAGTAAGTCTGTGTGAACTTGAAGTTTAGCATCTTGTAAAAGACTAGCAAAGATTAACATCTTGAGCTCAGCTTTGAGGGCTATTGAATTCAGAAGATAGAAAGAAGACCCCTAACTTTAAAGCATGTTTTTGAAATTTCTAGAAACTACTCCCAGCAGAGTAGGAGAATGTCCTGGGTATCAGTATTCATTTGGGAGATGCCATGAAAAGAATGTTTTTAGAAAGAAGGCCTCACCACTATAACCTAACATTCAAAATAAGATTTATTTATTTATTTGTTTGTTTTGGATGTTAAGCAAAATAAAGATTTAAATAAATAAGCAAAATAAGTTTTATTTCCAAAGAGGAAAAGAAACATGAGACTTCCTGGAACAAAGGGTTTAGTCAAGGCTCTTACCCATCTGGATGGGCCCTATTGTACGTGATGATGAAACGAGGAGCTGGCTCCAATGGCGGGTATTTGGAACAGAGAAAATTCAGGTAGTGCTGGGGTGGGAGCATGAGGATTATGGGAGTCCCAAGCCTGAGCCAGGGCAGCGGGAAAGTTAGAGAGGGAGAAGTAAATGGCAGAGCTCATCCATGTTTCTGGGGACCTTGCAAATGCAAGCATTTGGTTGACTGAGAGTGCTTAAGCTATTGTACTACAGCACCCCATGCTTCAGAAAATCCATGTTTCCAAAACTCTATTATAAGTTACAGAATCTGACCAATCCTAAGTAACTTAAACAAGAAAATTGAATTTGTTAGGAGAATGCTGGATAGTTTAAAGATTGAGGAAGGCATTGAAAAGGCAGTCCTCAACAAGAAAAGATCCAGAGTGGTTCTGGAAATAGTTAGTTCTCAAAGTGTGGTCCCTAAACCAGAAACATCAGTTATCATTTTGAAACATGTTATAATTGGAAATTCTCATCCCCACATCAGACTTACTGAATCAGAAATCTAGGAGCAGGGCTCAATCAATCGTGTTGTAACAGCCCTCTGGTGACTCTGATGTAAGCTCGTGTTAGAAAATCACTGCCTGAAATCTTAGAACCAGATCACCCTCAGCTATTTCTCTAGTGCTGGCTGCTCTTGGATGATTCAGCTTGAAAAACATTTATGTCCCTGGGTGTGTCCATCCAAGGATCAAATCCAAGAAGGTAGATATGGTTGGCCAGCTCTGGTCTTGTGCCCATTCCTGCGTCTGGTGGTGGAACTTGGGGATATGCTTGATGAGCCCCTCGACCAACCACCACTCCACATGGAATGATAAATGGAAATTCCTTGAGGAAAAAGTGGGGTGAAATGTTTTAAACAAGGAATGGGATTCTGACCGATCAGCATATGTATCAGATGGAGATTTTTGAAGGGTGAGCTGGAATTAGTTTTTCGTCAAAGAGATTCTTTAGCCACATAACAGGATGGGTTACAAAATCAAGAACTCCACAGAGAAAAGGGATTTAGTGTTTCTTTTTTCTCTGACTGTAAAAATTTCATGTGCTTAAAATGACTAATTCAATATTTTTGCTATTGATGAGTAAAGATTTCCAAGTTTTTTTCTAAATTAAAAAAAGAAAATGGCATAAAGAACCACTGCCCATATACTGATCTTTTAAAATGTATTCCTCATCACCAGGGATGCTCTTGTATGCAGAAGTAAACATCACAGAACTCTAGAATTAAAGCTGGAAAGAAAACTAGAACTCACCTAGTCCACCTGTTCCATTTTGGAGATGATCACAAAATTTGATAAAGTTGCTCAAAATCACATTGCTCATTTAAATCTTCATGGGATGGTATGAGCATTTGGTTGGAAAGAAATCCAATATCTATTTTCCTGTACATGGCCAAATAAGATAAAACTAATCATCCACTGGCAATATCTGTTAATAGGTCTGTCTTTCTCACTTTGGGCAATCTCACTCTTACCTGTGCTCCTCTTTCCCCCTTCAGTCTCCTTCATTTATCCCCCCAGCCAGCCAACCAACGAGCCAGCCAGCCAGCCTCCAGCCATCTATCCATTTAGTATTCAATTAATGCCTCTTAAAAAAGCTAATCATATAAAGATAAGTAAGACATAGACCTTGCTTGTTGGCTCAGATCCAGAAGGCCTGAGTCTTCTAACTCATAGTTTAGAGACCCCACTTCGTACATTTTAAAGTAACTAATAGACTATTGACTGTGGAGATATTAGAGGAACACAGGCCAAAAACTTGACTTTGCCTTGAACTGCCCTTCAGTCCCTTGCAGTGTATGTATCCATTTTCACTGTGTCTAGTGCAATGGGTTAGAGTTTTCTATACTTTGAGTTACTGGAAGGATGATTTTTGGGAGGATAGTACCAAAAATTAAATAAAACTACTCAGGAAAATTCTATAGTTCTGACTCAGAAAGAAAAACCTCATGGTATTTGGGGCAGGGATAGAAGTGATCTACTCTAGAGATATTTTTTAGTGTTTTCTATAATAACAAATACTCTGTTTAGCATTATATCTGGAAATCCAACCTTGAATGCCTCTATAAATTTTGAGAGCTGGGAAGTATTTACAAGGTTGGGAGTTCTGTATGGAAGCAGTGGTGTTGCTTTTCATTGTGACAAAGGGGACCAACCCAGTTCGAGTCCCTAGAATCTTGTATCTTTAGCTTTTCCGCTTCCACTCTTATAAGTTCCGCTCCTGATCTCCTCCACCAACGTACAACCTGTGGAAGTGGCTCCTACACTATAGAGGGAAGAAAAGGATAGCCACACTGGAGTTGGGTCCATTCCTTAAAAATACGAAAGTCATAAGGACTCATCTCAGGGAGGGTACATAGGAAAAAATTCATCTTTTATTAGCATAGGAAAAAATAAATCATTTTAGGAACACTG
Source organism: Avahi laniger (assembly GCA_963575035.1). Taxonomy (NCBI): domain Eukaryota; kingdom Metazoa; phylum Chordata; class Mammalia; order Primates; family Indriidae; genus Avahi; species Avahi laniger. The sequence continues at coordinate 24,143 of CAUYSK010097065.1, read as the reverse complement.
TATCATTTTTCCTGTTCTTATTACTTTTGGTAGTATATAAATGTTTAATATAACATTTTATTCCTAAAGATACTTAAGAAATAAATGATGCAAACTGAAAAGAGTCATAAATGCAAACTATTTATATGAACCAACAACTCATATTTACTGAGTCCATTAACAAGTATATATTGTGACAGTTTCCTCACTGTGTCTATTGCCAGAGCAGTGCAACTTACGAATGGGTCTCTGGGCTGCTGTATTTTCCTGTACGACCTCCCACGGTTAGAATACACTGTCACAGGGCGAGGATCTCAGAGTGGCTGTGTCCTGGTCAAAGCTGGAAGCTCAGGCCCTCTTGATTCAGGCTAAATGTAGCTCATCCCCTTTTCAGAGCTGGGAATCAGAAGGATCAGAGTCTTCAACTGCTTCCAACTTTAGGGGTAGCAAGGGCGAAAAAGGGAATAATCCTTAGTCATACTCAAGGAAAAATTTTCTATAGCCCCATGGGAGATTCGTATTGTATGGGGAAATTTTGAAGACAGAAATGTAGTAGGTTGTGAAAACTTTTTTTTTCTTTACATTTATATATGATTTACACACTAAAGGGAAAGCCCTTGAAAATGTAGCTGCTAAAAACAGGAGCAAGTAGCAAGGAACTGAGAATGCTACGGCCCAGGCAGAATACTGGGGGGTTGATTTTCAAGATCTCATTTAATCTTCACAAATACTCTGTGAGGTATGCCAATATAACTGAGCATTTTACACTGCAATAAACCGAGTGTCAGGAAGGTTGTTTGCCCAAGGTCATACAACTTTGCCAAGGTCAAGCTGATAAATTCTTTGTCCTCATCTCGGATAGTTACTGCAGAATTTGTAACACAGTTCTGTACAGTTCTCTGTAAATACGCAAACTCTGTTGACATCATCTTCCATTTCATGTATGGTTTCTGAAAGAAACACTAAAGGTGTTTTCACTTTTTTGATGGCTACTTACCATACGAATCACAGAAGCTATTCTAATTTTGAATTAGAATCAGTGTCTAGCAATACATTAATGTGAAATATCAGTTGATAGAAGAAGAAATACTCATCAGAAAATAGCAACTTCAAAGGTGTTGGCTACTAGAAAAGCTTCCCTCTTGAGCAAAAGGAACTCCTTCATTGGCTTTTATGATTCTCAATCCACATAAATCTGACTTTGCTATATAGTGTTGATTTAAAGCCCTTTTATCCTATTTAAAAACACAGCCATTCATTTCCCAGTTTGCCTAGGAGGAAATAGAAGGCAAAGGCAAATATCAAATAAAGAAAACTTTTTTTTTTTGCCATATGGTTATTTTGAAGAATGGGTAGCATTTGATTTTATTTCTATTTTTCCTCTAACTCCTTTTTCCTCGCCAAGAGAGGAGAATTAGACTTAACTTGCTCATATTTATCCTCCAGCTCTGGTAATTTTTTGGATTATTTGCTGCTGGTGGCTTTGATGGCACAGACTGCAGCCCCAGGAGGCCTCGTTCCAGAAGAGACAGTATGGAAGTCAGTTTGGCCTGAGATTTGTATCTCTCTTATTCAATAAGTAGTAAAGAGTTTTTTTTTCTGAGTAATTAGCTATTCTTTTAGTTTCTTCTCTCTTGATGATCACTGACTGTTTTCCAGTGGCCAAACAGACTAGAAAAATATTTTCACTAAAAACAAATAGGAAAAAAAAATGATGTGTCCACATGTATCAGCTTTAAGAATGCCCTTTTCTTGTCAATGGAATGTAGGCTGGAATGGCTAAAAGCAGATTGAATCCAACTTTTGCTTTAATCCTGACAAAATAGGCCAAATTCTAAATATTTTGAGCTAAGGAATTAAGGAGAGTTAGGGAGACATTCACTGTGTGTTTCTGTGATAGCAGGCCAAAATGCCACGTTGTTGCAAACAAGGTTTGCAGGGAGACAAATATGAATAAGTTTGCCTCTCATGCCTCAGTGAGACCGAAAACATTGGTAATGGGGCTCCAGACAAACAGAGCAATTGGAACTATGGAAACATGACTGTTCCCAAACAAACTCTGCAATTACAAGCCCAGAGAACACCCACGGAGCTCTCAGACTGGTACCAAAAGAGGCGAGGCTGCTAACTTCTAAGCAAGCAACAATTGGAAATGGAAAACCCAGCCGGGCTAAGCCTGCTCTTCTCAGCTGGCACCAGAATAACATTGCTTGAAGAAAACAACATGAAACCTGGCAAATGGAGAGCCCCAAATAAAAGCTGTATTTTAGCAAATGCTAGGAAAAAGACATAGTCTTTATTTCTTAGAGAAAATATCATGTTTGTACTGTTACTAATGGTATGTATTATGCCAAAACAATCTCCCACAGAAGTAGATGCTGTATCCATGCATCATTAAGATCTTCCTTAAAACACTGAGATGTCCTGGTAGGCTAATACCTATGGCTGTCGATTTATATGTAGGGTAAGCTGTTTGAGACCATTTCAAGATATTGTTGATTTCCTGAGTCCTAGAACAGAACTTCTCAACACTATTAATGTGCATAATACAATCACCTGGGGATCTTGTTAAAATGCAGACTCTGAGTCAGTAGGTCTGGGGTGGGGCCGGAGATTCTACCTTTCTAACCAGCTCCCAGGTGACACCAATGCTGCTGCCCTTAAACCGCATTTTGAGTTGCAATGTTCTAGAAAATATTAACAACATAATGATAAACGGAGAGGGTAGGTTTGGCACAACCTGGAGTACATACTCAGGATATAGGATAAGATGATGAACTTTAATTAGCATTTGAACTTGCCTGTTGCAGTATGAGCTGGAAAAGATTACACTAAGTTTGGGAAGACTCATTTTTTTTTTCACTGAGCACAGAGGTTGCATCAGAGCAGAATTTTGTGCCGGAAGAGATCTCAGAGATCAACCAGAGGAGTAAGGGCTTCCTGTCCAGTGCTGCTTCCGCAGTGCCCTAAGTGTCCCCTCTCATGTTCTAGATCTGTACCCTGAACTTCCTCTCGTCATGGTGTATTAGTTTCTTGTGGCTGCTGTAGCAAATTACTACAAACTTGGTGTCTTAAAACAAGAGAAATTTATTCTCTTGAAGCTCTGGAGGCCAGAATTCCTAAATTCATAGTGCTGTGCTGAAATCAAGGTGTCCACAGGGCCATGCTCTCCGTAGGGGGGGAAGGGAAACCTATTCTTTGTGTCTTCCAGCCTCTATGGCTGCTGGCATCATTTGGCGTATGGCGGCACCACTCCAGTCTTCAAGGCTAGAATCTTTAAATCTCTCTCTTCACCGTATTCACACTGCTTTCTCCTCTGTATGTGTCTGTGTGGAATCTCACAGAATCTCAGACTGTTTTTCTCATATAAGGATACTTATGATAGCATTTACCTTAAATGGGTAATCCAGAATGATCTTCCCACCTCAAGACTCTTAATCACATCTGCACATTTTTCCAGAAAAAGGTAACATTTACAGGTGATAGGAATTAGGACCTGATAATTTGGGGGTCTTTACCCAACTATTGCACACAACTAACCACTGCGAGATGCATGAGTTGTGCTCAGAAAGACTTACCAGCATGGCAAGTCAGGATTCAGACAAGCAGTCCTCCAGTGGTCAGCTGAAGTACCAAGATAGCCATTCATGCAGCACTGAGTATCAGTGTAGATAAATGTCCTAGATCCACACAACGCCTTGTACCATTTATAAAGCATTTATACATGACACCAGCTGCAATAGAATTTAGGTTACTGGACAAGATGTCTGCATAGCTTGCCTCTTGGAGCTCTGCTAACAAATGCTGTCCTATCTTTCAAAGAAAAAGCTATTCCTGTAGGATAAGAAAAACCTTTTTGTAAAATATATTTTTAAAATTTGTATTTTGAAATAATTATAGATTCATAGGAAGTTGCAAAGAAATGTCCACTGAAGTCCCCTTCACCCTTCACCCAGCCTTCCCCAATGTTAATATCTTGCATCAATGTGGAACAATATCAAAACCAGGAAATTGGCTTTGATATAATCCGCACGGCTTATTCAGAAGGCTTATATTTTTAAGTGATTAAATAATAATAAAGGGCTTTTAAAATTTTTTTATACTTATTTTAGAAACAAATGGACCAGAGGCCTTTTTTACAGCCTGTTTCAGCACTCGGTCCAAGATACAATGCATGCTATGGATTAGAGGTATAGAAAAGCTGTCTCCAGGAGATGGCACCTTAAATGTATGTTATGAAACTCATGAACCAAGAAACCCATGCAGTCACTTCTCATTTCAGCTTCCCAGCATTTCATTTGCTACAATATAGCTAGTAATAAAATAAATTTAAAGACATGAATCCAACATTGTATTCCACTTAGAGTATGTAGTTGTTTACATGTGTAGTTAGAGCTTTTTACGTGACAGGGTTTTGATTTCCATAGTGGCACTTCATGAATTGTAATGAATTGTAAAATATTTTTAGGGAAGGTTATTATTTTCTGTGAAAGGGATATTATACTTTGAATGCTAAGGTTTACATACTCCTCTTTGCTTCCAATTTTCCACTTCTGATGTTGTCAGCCTGGGGATAGGAGAAAGCATTCAGGAAAAAGATCAAAATGAAACAAACGGTTGAGTGGGCAGGGCTCTGGATTCAGCTGACTCTCCCCAGGAGTCAAAATAGGGAGGTGGGCTTTGGGAATCAACGATAATGGTGACTAAATCCAAATCTCCCCAAATATCCTCATAATTATACTGATGAACATGAAGAACAAATAAGATGACATAAATCCTGCACCTTTGGCGCAAAAAATGCCGCATTACCTGTGTGTAGAAAAATAATCACTGGTTTCCACAGACACTTTCTCTTGTGTATCCATCTCAGGCTGGATCAGAGTGGGGTGGGGGTTTGGGGAGGTGAAACAACTGTGTGAAAGAAAAAAAGGAGATTGAGCTAAAGTCATCACTGAAAATAAAAGGCCACGTGAAGTACAATATTGAAATATTGATGGATCAGCACGTTGGCCTCAGGGAAAGGACCCAGAGGAAGAGGCAGTCCCGGCAAGGCAGCATTTCTGGGAGAGGCTCCCTTTGGAAACTGAGTGGGGATGGGGAAAAAGACAGGTGTTGGGTGGGGTTGGGGGGTGGGATTTAAGATCCTGTGAGGCAAAAGAAAAACGAAAAATCAAATAGTTACACAACCCTCAGTACGGAAAAAATGTCTAGAGGGAAGGCCTGGAGCATGAGTTCCACCTTGGAGTAGTGTGCCCTGTGAAGCCATGTTGGAACCTGACGCAAAACGAAAAATTGGTAATGCCAATCCTGACTTTAATATTTTCATATTTTGATTTTCATGGATTTTAACATATTCTGAATTCTAAAAATTATTGTACTAATATCATTTACCTTGGTGGCTGAGTTTTTTGGCACCCCTTAAACTGAGTGCCTCTCTCACCTCATCCTCGTCCTGGTCCTGCCTCAGTGGTCTCCTATGCAGGAGGAAAGGAGCTGGAGCTGTCACTAAGTGTTGCCCGAGGGATAAATTCTAAGACTTTCAGCTCTCTGCAAACGCTGATAAAGCAGCTTTAGGAGCTCCCAGAAGTCCTCTGAGAAAGAACTGCAGGTGCTGGCTGTTGGATGTGAGAGCACACCAAATGGTCGAGCAAGTAGCCCCAAAAGAGTAAAAGGGGATCATGTAGCTCTGACTCAGGCGGGGCAAAGGCAGTATGTGTAACCTAAACATTTGTATCCACATAATATTCTGAAATAAAAAAATAAATTAAAAAAATAAAAGAAATTTTTAAAAAGGGGATCAATAGAGATCTTGGGGCAGCACCCGCATTATTGGCTATAGAAACCGTTTTCCAGTATTGATCTTTCAAAAGCCCTCAGCTCAATCCCAGCACCATGCTCACGGTCCTGATCCTCAGTAGTTCTTTTGACTCACTGACTTGTTCTTCTAATCATGGTAATATAGATGTACTGTCAACCCACTCACCCACAGGTACCTTGATGCGGAAGGAGTGGCCGTTAAAGGTGGCTGCTTGGGGTGGAGTTGACAGAGATGACCGTGAAGGAGCCAAGCCCTCGTCTGTTGTTTCTGAAAGACTTCATTAAAACCACTGACCTAAATGAGTTGCAAATTCTTCTTTCTGTTCTTTCTTCAGAGTATACCCCTTAATAAGCAGCGAATCTGGCAGAGTCATGAGGACGAATCAGTACAAATACAGAGTCATTATTTGAGAACACATTCAAAGTAAATAATAGACTGGCAGTAGATAAAAGGCATAATCTTTGCATTTGAAAATTGTCGTGCATTTCCTATACAAACTCTGCGTAGCTTTTCTCTGTAGGACAGGAGACTAGGTATCAGTGAAGGTAACCAGAAACAATTTTCTCACCCTATAAGCAGTCATAGAATTTGGGGAGAAATTCAGGATATTATTCAATTTTTTTCTGCAAGTGAATGGTATATTGATGTATGGCATACATTCAGAAATGTGCAAAAATTACAACTCAGTAAAATTAATGTAACTGTATGACCAGCACCTAGATCAAGAACTACCACCAGAAATGCCTTATGCCTCTTTTCAGTAAGCAGTCACCCTGCCTAATTACTTTCCTTTCATCTAATACTGTAGATTTGCTAGCCTGTTTTTGTACTTACATAAATGAAATCATACAATAGGTACTCTTTTATGTTTGGCTTGTTTCTCACAAACATTATGTTTGTGAGATTCATCTGTGTTGTTGCTCGTAGCAATAACATGTTTATTATCATTGCTGTGAAATATTCCCTTGCATGACTATATCTCAATTTATTTAAGTATTTTATAGTTGATGGACATTTGAGTTGTTTCTAGTTTGGGGCTACTATTAATATGGCTGCCATGAACATTCTTGAGCATACACATTTTTGAATTCTTGGACATGTCTGGGAACGTATAAAGATGTTTCTGCTGGTTTATGCCTAGGAATTATATTGCTGTTTTATAGGGTTTTTTTTTTTTGAAGTTTGTATGTTTATGAGTAGAATTATACATGTACAACTCAAGTGAGGATTACTTGAAACAGGCAAGATACTTTCTCCCATAGTATGAGTGCATGGTCATCATTTAATTCAAATTCCATTATCAGGAGAGAATTTTCAAATATGGTAGCCCCTTCTTTTAGTCTAGTTGTACTATTGCTATTATAGCTATCATTTATCTTTTCAGGAAACTTAATAAATTTTTATTTCTCCTATACATGAACACAACATGAACGCATTTTCAAAACTGAGGATGGAGACATAATAGAGTAACATCTAATCCACTTCTGACAGGCATGTGGGTAATATCCAAATCCTGTTATACTTGCATTAAATAAGGTACTAGAAATTGAGCTAACCTTTTCAGAACTCTCTACTCTTCATATTTTTAATTCAATACAAATTTGTACATCACACATTTTCAAAGGGTGATTTTTAAAAAATTTTACCAGATTATAAGACTCACCTATAATACTTATTCAAAATGGATTTCTAGACCAACTAGATCACATTCTATGAGGAGGCATCTGGGAATAACTGTTTTTTTACAACTGATTTTTATGATGAAGCAAGATTTGGAAATGGTACAAAAAAGTATTACAAATAATTGATATTTAGCATTTTCTTGATGTAGTTGGTGTGCTCAAATAAATTATATGTGTGGAGTAATCATTTCTAGAGCTTCCTTAAAAATAAAAGGATTTGGGTACCCAAAAAATATATATAGGAGGAATAAATTGCTAATTCTTCAATTTTTATTTAGTTCTTTGATGTTATTGGTCATTCAGGTAGTGTTTTTGCTAATTTAACTGATGTCTATTGAGTGCCCACAAAGAACCTTATTTTTTTTTTAAAGTTGCATGTGATATGACTCCTGTCTGAAAGAATTTTAGATATGACACTCACACAGGTAACTAAATCATAACACATTATACTGTAGGAACAAATTCTATAGGAATGTTCAGAAGGAGGAAGCAATTCCTGACCCCTTTGTGCCTTTTCTGGTTCAATTTTCACCCCTTCTTCATATTCATCATAAAAACAACTTCTAAAGCTCACTGGGGTCTATAGTAACTCTTATTGTTTATTAAATATGTAAATATGCATATTAATGTTTTATACAGATCAAATTAGGAAATAGGAAAAAGAATAACAGCATGCAATTCTGGTTCATTGGCTTCTTGATTAGTTTTAAGCTTCTTTAAGACAAGAAAGAGGGAAGTTTGCTCACTCTCCTTCTCCAACTCCTGGAACAGGGCCTGGTACATAGTAGTTGATCAGTATTTGCTGGATGAAGGATGAAAAGATGTGGTGGAACTTAATTACATTATTGGTGAGAGGGTAGATGATATAACCCTAAGAAATGGATCTACCCTTTAACCCTGTACTTTGTACCTTTGAGGAAAGAATTTAAAAGAAGAAAATCACTATTTAGCATGTAGATATATGTGGCTGTACAGACTGATTTTCACTAAAAATCAGTATAGCATAGAGTTTACCAGTTGAGTGGATTTGGATTCTGGATTTGGAATAAACTTAGGTCAACTCTCACACACCACTTGCTAACTGAGTGAACCGAGATCTCAGTTCCCTCATCTGTAAAATGGAGTTGACAGTAACAGTTTCTATACTCATACAGTTATTGAGAGTATTCAGTGAGATAATGTGGGAAACGTTCACTGAATAGAGCCTGGCACATGGTAGACTTTTAGTTAAATAGGAGGAGCTCACCCCAGCCCAATCCTGACAATTAGATAAAGTCAGTTCTTATCCAGATATTTTCCTGCCAACTGTTGGAAGATTGGCATAAGAAAAGTGTAATGCTATGGTGACTACAAATGTCAGTGATGGTCTCTAGAGTTGTGCCACCCTCAAACCACATAAGCATAAGTGGCAGCTCTGACTGTGAACAACAATTACCACTATCATTATTATTACTAATGTTTGATTTCATATAATAGAATTTTTAGAATAAAAAAGTAACATAAATATTCAAAAAGTCTGGTTAATCTACTTGTCTAAAATATGACCATTGATCATTTTTATTGGGAAAAATTTAACATGGGAATATTGATAATATAGCATTGCACATACAAATAGAACTCCAATTTATAGATAAATTGGACTACAGTTATTTATATATAAATATGTGGTTTAAAAATAATTTTTCTAAAATATAAATATATGGAATTTTAGAGAGTTATTTCTAACTTTAAAACTGTACATTAATTCTTATTATAATATTGGTGTATATAAACACACATTTAAATATTTAGATCCACCAGCTATAAAGAAACTTTCAGAGAAAATTCATTAAAAATATTAACTGATCAACACTTAAGTGCACATATAGTAATAACATTCATTGGGTGTCAGGCACATGGGAGGGGGGAGGTGGGGTAGGTATATATATACCTAATGGGTGCATTGTGCACCGTCTGGAGGATGGACACACTTGAAGCTCTGACTCAGGTGGGGCAAAGGCAATATATGTAACATAAACATTTGCACCCCTGTAATATGATGAAATAAAAAAAAATTCTTAAAAATACAGAATTTTTGGAGAAAAACTTTAGAATGAAAGTTGAAGAAGACATGGGGATATAATGGAAGGAAAATGGAAATTTGTTTTTGTTGTTGCTGTGATTGCTTTTGCGGTCTTCTTCATACATTCTTTGCTTAGGCCAATGTCTATGGGTTTTTCCAACATTTTCTTCTAGAATTCTTATGATTTCATGCTTTAGGTTTAAGTCTGTTATCCATTGTGAGTTGATTTTTGTGAGAGGTGAGAGGTACAGATCCTGTTTTAGTCTTCTACATGTGGCTATCAAATTTTCCCAGTACCACTTATTGAATAGGAAGTCTTTCCCCAGTACATGTTTTTGTCTGCTTTGTCAAAGATTAGATGGCTATATGAGGATGGTTTTATATCTGGGTTCCCAGTCCTGTTCCATTGGTCTGGGTCTCTGTTCTTGTGCCAGTACGATGCTATTTTGGTTACTATAGCCTTGTAGTATAGCTTGAAGTCTGGTAAATTGATGCCTTCCAATTTGTTCTTTTTGCTTAAGGTTGCATTTGCTCTGCAGGGTCTTCTCTGGTTCCATACGAAGAGTAGAATTATTTTTTCTAGATTTGTGAAAAAATGATATTTTAATAGAGATTGCATTTCACCTGTAGATCACTTTGGGTGATCTACAACATTGTTAAAATATCTATATAGATATTTTAACAAAATATTTATATTTTGTTAAAATATCTATATAGATATTTTAACAATGTTGATTCTTATCTATATAGATATTTTAACAATGTTGATTCTGCTGATCCATGAGCATGGTATGGTTTTCCATCTGTTTACATCCTCTGCTATTCCTTCTTTAGTGTTCTGTAGCTCTCCCCGTAGCGGTCTTTCACCTCTTTAGTTAAATATATTTCTACGTATTTTATTTTATTTGTTGCTATTGTGAAAAGTATTGAGTCTTTGATTTGGTCTTCAGTTTGACTGTTGTGTACATGAATTCTACTGATTTGTGTACGTTGATTTTGTAACCTCAGACTTTGCTGAATTTATTTATCAATTCCAGTAGTCTCTTGGAAGAATCTTTGGGACCTGATCAAATAAAAAAATTTCTGCACAGCCAAGGAAACTATCATTAGAGTGAATAGAAAAATTACAGAATGGGAGAAAATATTTGCATGCTATACATCTGATAAAGGGCTGATAACTAGAATCTATATAGAACTCAAGAAAATCAGCAAGAAAATATCAAAAAACCCCATTAAAAAGTGGGCAAAGAACATGAACAGAAACTTTTCAAGAGAAGATAGACTAATGGCCAACAAACATAAGAAAAAATGCTCAACATCTGTAATCATCAGGGAAAAGCAAATCAAAACCACAACGAGATATCACTTAATTCAAATGAGAATGGCTATTATCAAAAAGTCCCAAAACGACAAATGTTGGCATGGATGTGGAGAGATAGGAAGACTCATACACTGCCGGTGGGACTGCAAACTAGTACAACTTCTATGAAAAGTAGGATGGAGATATCTGAAAGAACTCAAAGTAGAACTATCATTTGATCCAGCAGTCCTACTACTGAGTATCTATCCAAAGGAAAAAAAGACATTCTATAAAAAAGACATCTGTATTCGAATGCTTATAGCAGCACAATTCACAATTGCAAAGATATGAAACAACCTAAGTGCCCATCAATCCATGAGTAGATTAATAATATGTGGTATATGTATATCATCGAGTACTACTCAGCCACAAAAAACAATGGTGAACTAACACCTCTGGTGTTATCCTGGATGGAGTTGGAACCCATTCTTCTAAGTGAAGTACCACAAGAATGGAAAAAGAAACTCCACATGTACTTACCATTAAATTGGTACTAACTTATCAACACTATGGTGCTCACACAGTAGTAATATTCTTCAGGGATTAGGGGGATGGGTGTGGGTAAACTCACAACTAATGGACTCAGTGAGTGTTGTAGATGGAAAAAGGCAAGCCTTGAATCATGGTTTGGGTGTGGCAAAGTCATAACATATAACTAAAATGTTTGTACCGACATAATATCCTGAAATAATAATAATAAAAAAAACAATGGTGAACTAATACTTCTTGTATCATCCTGGATGAAGTTTGAACCCATTCTTCTAAGTGAAGTACCACAAGAATGGAAAAAGAAACATCACATATACTCACCATTAAATTGATAACAATTGATCAACACTAATGTGCCCATATAGGAAGCAACATTCACAGGGTGTCAGGCAGGTGGGAGGGAGGAGGAGGGAATGGGTAAATTCATACCTAATGGATGCGTGTACCCTATCTGGGGGATTGGCATTCTTGTATTAATAGCTCTGACTCAGGATGTGCAAAGGCAATTTATGTAACCAAAGTGCTTGTACCCCTGTAATACTCCAAAATAAATAAATAAATAAATAAATGGGAATTTGGGAAGAGTGCAGATGGATGTGTAGAATAATAAGGTATTAAAAAGATGATTCTGTTTCAAGTCACTATTTTTTTAATGTTCAAATAATTCTATGAGATAGAATTTTTCCATTGAGTTTTCTTATGCTTTGCTTTGATTGTTAATCATCAATTTTTAATAAAAGTTCCAGGAAGGCAAGGCCTCTATGTGCTATATATAAGCTTAAGGTGATAGGCACAATCCATTTTCAGAAGAACCTACACCTGCCCTCACATTTGAGATGGTTCTTTCCTAATGCTTTGAGTTGCTTCTGTATGCCATCTTGGCATGCTTCCCTTTAGCAATAGAAGGCAGACAGGTCTCTTCCTACATTCCCTCAGTCAAGCCAGAGTTAGTATTTGATTAATATAATATTTCAATTCTGTCTTGTTTTTCCTCATTTCCACTACATAATAGCATTTCTTGCAGTTCAAAACAATTTAGCTTATTTTACTAACATTTTGAGATCAGCTTGTGACATTAAATGATCTCAATAATTAGAGAAGGATCAATTTGGCCAGCTGGGAATGGACTCAGTTGTGTTTCTAAATTAGTAAACTCATTTTCCTCCAGATAATGGAAGGCTAAATGAGTCCTGCTTCAAGAATGAAACCATTGGTTCTGACAATTTTGGCTTGGAAGTACTATGGCAATAAGATTGCCAAATGTTGGCATGGATGTGGAGAAATAGGAAGACTCATACACTGTTGGTGGGACTGCAAACTAGTACAACTTCTACAGAAAGTAGGTTGGAGATACCTCAAAGAACTCAGAGTAGAACTACCATTTGATCCAGCAGTCCTACTACTGGGTATCTACCCAAAGGAAAAAAAGACATTCTATAAAAAAAGAACCAAATGACCCTGATCCTCAGCTCTTGTAAAACTTGAAGCACTTTGTAAAATTTGTCATCTGAATTGAATCATTCATGTGGAGGAAATATTAGTATTAATAATATAAAAATGGTTGGCTCTGTTCACATTAATGATAAAATGAACAATGTTGCACCGTTTGTGGCGTCCGAAGTCCACAGAGGGCGTCCATACATATTATATCCATGAGGACACCACCCTCTGACCCAGCCCTATTAATAAAATCCTCATTTTAATAGTGAGGACAGTGAAACTCACAGAGGTCAAATGCCTTTTCCAAGGTGATGATGCTAGTCAGTGGCAGAAACTGGACTAGAGCCCAGGTTCCCTGATTCAAGCCTGTCGTGCCATGGTCAGACGCTAAGCAGTTGGGAGTTAACAGACATAAATAAACTGTATTTCGGTCCATTTAATCGAGATCTCTAACCATTACCTAAATTTGCCTTCTTTTCCATGGGGCATTTCCATCTCCCATTGCCCCCCTTTATTGAAAATGTAAATTAATCTCTGCTAATTTTGCTGAATAAGCAGCGAGACTAAAACAGTATCACTGGGAGGGATGAACTTTCTTCATTTATTTTAATGGGAGTAAATTTTGAGACTTAATTATCAGAAATGCTGTCCCTTTGCACTTAGGGTAACCTGTGCAGAGCTGCAGAACACAATTAGTTGGTATAATTTTATTCCATGCTTGTATGAATATAAAATTTGATGCTCGAGGGAGATAGCTTAGGAAAGAAGTTTACACATTCACTGCTGGACTTTGGATACGGAAACTTTTCTTTTAATGCTTTTCTACATCAGGGATTGAGCCCCAACTTCTCACCCTACTGACTATGGTATAAGAATATAATTCTTCTAGATACACAGACATATCTAAGTTGTTTGCTTGCTTGTCTCTTCGAAGCCTATCACAGAAAGTGGTATCACATTCCTGAAAGACGTTAAATTTAGACTTTGACATTTCTCCAAATGAGGATACACCATAGTTTTATGGTATAGTTATTGAGATCATGGTTCTGGAGTCATCTGACTGGTTTCCAATTCTGGCTCCACATCTTAGAACCATGTGACTCCAGGCAACTCACATAATCTGTCTCTGACTCAGTCCCCTCATCTATAGGATAGGGGTAGTAACAAGTACCTTATTGAATTGCTGAGAGTGCAATGAGAATATGTCCTTTAAGCACCAGAAACAAGACACATTGGCTAATATTATTTATGTGATGTGGTAAAAGTCATATTCAAAAAATGTTAGAATTTAAAATATACAATTTTTTATTGTGGTGAACAACACATAACATGAAATCTACCTTCTTAAAATTTTAAGTAGATAGTACAGTATTGTTAACTCTATGCACATTGTTGTACTGCAGATCTCTAGATGTTTTTCATCTTGCATGTTGAAACTCTATACTCATTGAGTAGCAACTCCCCATTTACCCCTTCCACCAGCCTCAGGTAACCCCTATTCTACTTTTGCTACTTTGAGCTTGACAATTTTAAATACCTCATGTAAGTAGAATTATGTAATATTTATCCATTTATCCTTCTGTGATTGGCTTATTTTATAAAGCATATGTCCTCAAGGTTCATCTATGGTACAGCATGTGTCAGAATTTCCTTCTCCTTTAAAGTTGAATAATGTTCCATTGACTTAATATGTATATACCAATTTTTCTTTATCCATTCATCCAGCAATGGATATTTAGGTTGTTTCTACCTTTTGGCTATTGTGAACAATAGTGAGCATGGGAGTGCAACTATTTCTTTGAGATTTTTCTGCAACTTTTATAAACCTTAAAGTTAAATTTCTTCAAATTTTTGATATACTGAAAAGCTCAAGACATGAAAATATTTCTTCTCTCTCCTTGGAGAATCCCTTTCTGTAAATTTATACATGGATTCATATTTTATTTTAAATATCTTATTTAAGACCAAATAACACTCACACAAATGATTTAACCATGAAATAATGTTGGTCTTTGAATTCATTCCAACAATCACTTTAATTTTCCTCTTCGCATTCTACCAATGCATATTTGTGGGGCCATTGATTTCCAAAGTAAAAAATCAGCTCTAAAAGCCAGTTCAAATACCTTGCCATGATGCTTTTCTTGACCATCTCATCTCTCAGGGATTCGCTTCTTCCTTTGAATACCAACTGAAATATAATTTCACTCTCAGTCTTTTGGCACATATACGTCATCAGTATACCTTCAGGCTTATAAGTATGTACCTTTTCTACTTCTTCAGTAGGTTTCAAACTCTTTTAAGGCCCTTGCCTTTCACAACTCATGGGTCACCTAATAATACTTCCCTATGCCTCTGACTCAAGTATCTAGAAACATTGTCTCTACTTCACCCCGTATTGCTTCAGGTGCAAAGCTCACATACCTTTATTAGTTGCTTAAGATATCCATTTCCAGCAGACATTTCATGAGTTTCAGAAAAATCAATGCATCATTTTGGGGAGGGTTGATCTTGAGTAGTAATTGCAGAGAATGCACATACCCCTTCCCCCACCTCCTTAATTTATCTCATTGCCCTCTGTTCTACCTTTATGAAATTACCCATCCAGAGTTCCAAATTCTTCTCTCATTAATATTTTGGGTTTTTGTCACCCTCCTTAGATGTCTGTAGAGGAAGCCAACCTCCAACAAAGAATTTGGATTTAAAAAAAAAAACATTTTTTCCAAACTTTTATAGCTTTGGTTTTCCCAGAGCAGCAATTAGCACAGTAATGTGTATACCACAGACATTTAATAAATGTTTGTTGACTGACTGGAGATGTAAAATGCTTGATTATGGTAGAAGCAGTTTTGGTAAGTGAGGGAAAATTAGGGGTCCCTGGGAAAATCCTGGGCATGGCTCTTTTGGGCATGGAATCGTACCTCCTCTACTAGGGTTTCACAGTAAAAAGATCTGTTCTTAGTAAAGGAGTAGACATTTTAAGGAGAGGGCCAGTGTGAGAATAGCCACAGTTAGCATTGATGATCACTGGAAGGCTTATTATTCTAATCTCAAGCCATGTTAAATGCTTGGAAGATTTTTTCTCCTAACTCTCATGACTTTACTGTGTGGAAAGGTTGCAGGTAGAAAAGGAATCTTAAACCTTCACTTATATCTGAGCAGTCTGACTGTGCAGCCTCAGGGGTAAACAAAAAAGCAAGGTATTACTCCCTCTGCATGGCAATTCAGATCATGTTTCTTCATTTTTCCCTTGTGGCAGGGCGAAAAGTTGAAGGTTCCCAGAACCCAGAGGGCAATGAGCCCATGTTCTTCATAAGAACAGCTGAACAAAGATAAGCATTAGCTGATTTCTAGAGGAGAGAGCCTGGAAACCAGGCACAGATCTCTGCTAAACAGGCCTGGAGAGGAGATGTTTTCTACCTCTGACTGAGGTGTTCAGGAGGTCAAACATTGTACAACAAGTAAAGTTGAGCTGGACAGAGAGCCCACATCAGGAACAGGTCTAGATCAGGTCTAGGCATGAACTCAGCTTCAGGGCATTATTACAAGAATGAGGAGAACATATATAGGCGTTTACATTAGCACTTCCATAACAGTTTTTCTTAAGTTGACCTAAAAGACATCATATATGTTTGAGAATGGAATAGGCCAGTGATACCCAAAATATAGATTGCAAGATGATTTTAGGTGGTACACAGCTCATCTGTTAATTTTTTTATACATTTGTGTTTACTAAAATACATAGAAAATAAGTAATACATCAAACCCATGATTTCACACACAAGTGGCAAGTAGCAAGAACTATAGATGGTATGTTCAAGCATGTCCATTGTTTCCAGCCTCTGATAACTGAAGTTTTTATCAAAACCATCTGGGATATGAACTGCTAGTGTGGATTTGTATGGATTGACCTTCCACATTCGCCATCACATGCTTTTCAGGGATGCAAGAAAAGAGGGGAATTGAACTATATAAATATGATATTGGTATGTGCATAGTCACATTTTGGACACTAGGTTAGACAACCACTTGGTGGAGATGTTGCAGAAGAGATTCAAGCACTAAATGTGATAAAATGGGCTTTGAGGTCCTTTACCTACTGCAGATTGTATAATATAACTCTGATAGGCTGATGAAAAGGAATTTATAAAAAAGGGATAATGTAGCAGTTGTCAAAAGATTGCAGGATCTCCTTAATATCCCCGTATGATGGGTACTGGCATTTTGTGAGCAGGGGCCAGTTTTAGACATTGTTCCCTGTGTGGGAGGCCCCACAATTAACAACTGTGTTGCATCCCACACAACCTCTGAATGTCCTGCTGGGCATTCTGTCTAGGTGAAAAACCTCTTGATAATTATCTGAACTGAATCCTTTAACTCGGTTTGATGTAGAAATAGCACTTTTTCATGGATTTAATATGCCTTCATTTTTCCAGGGATGTGACTACTGTGTAATTCACAGGGATGCTGTTTTAAGAATGAAGATACATATTAGTTTATTATCAAATACTTTTATTTCTATTTTCTATTAATATTAGGACATTATATTAATTTTTTAAAAAAATTATGTTTACTTGGGTCATATCATCTATGAATTTTATGAATCTGGTTTTATTTGAGACTTTTCTGAGGTTTTTCTGAGGTTCTGATGTTTCTTCCTGCATACATTCTTTTCTCATTAGTAGGGCTGCCAAAGTCTCTCCCAAAGATCTGGCCCTGTGATCTGGTGAGCAAATTTTATTTAGTACCTGTGATATAAAAATTATAAATACTAGAGTTTCCAGGAAACTTTTAATTAGATGTTCCAGAAAAGCCCCAAAGCTCTTCGGATTTCTACATTATATCAGTCCCAAGAGATATCTAGTTTATTAGATTGTAGATTAAAGAAATATCTCTATCCTACAAAAATATTTAACCCAACTATTCTTCTTTCTAGCTTAGTTGTCTTCAGGTTGCAGTTTACATTGAGTCACCTGGGCCACTTGTAGAATGTGCAGATTTCAGAGTCCCATAATTACAAACTTAAATTTTTAAGAAGAATCTTTATATTTCTGATGTAGGTGGTTCATGAACCACAAGTTTGAGAACACTGCTTGAGACAAGTCACACTAGAATTGAAAAGAAAAACTAACCAGACCTCGACCAAACAATACCTAAGTCACACTAGAGTTGAATAGAAAAACTAACCTATCAAAATACACTCTGTGGGCTTCATGAGTATAATAGACTGCTGTTCCTTAGTGGAACAACAGTCTATTATACTGTTAAAGTATGAATCTAGGTAGATTCAACTAATTTTTTAAAGCCAATTATTCAAATGTTTCCTTTGGCTAAAAGGTAATTATACTGGTTTCAAAAAATATATATTAGGATGTGAATGTAAATGCATTAAAATGAAGAAAAAAATAGTGTTTCCATGCTAAATGATATACTTCATTAGGTCACTTATGTGTTAGGCTATTTATTATATATATATATATCTTGGCTTATGAAACTGGGTAAGAACAAATCACACTTTGGTTGATATTTATTTGAATATTGATCAGAAAGTTGTTCTGAACCTTCTACTTCAAATAAAATTTGATCAATTTTAAGTTAGCAAGTGTCAGATTAGGTTTGGTAAATGATAACCAATGTTTGTGTGACATTTCAGTACCAACTTTTGCTTAAAACTCCACTTATCTAAGTGCTTTGGAAAATCTAACAAGAAAGGCTGAAAATGACCTGAAATTAGTACAAACACTAGTTAGTAAGTGCATTAGTAAGGATTCTTCTGAGAAATAGAACCAATACGATATATGGAGAGGGGTAAAGGGAGAAGGGTATTTTATGGGATTGATTTGGTGGTTGTAGGAGCTGGGAAGTCTGAAATCTACAGGGTAGGCCAGTAGGCTGGAAAGGCCATCAGGAGTTGATGTTTCAGTCTTAAGTCCAAAGGCAGTCCAGAGGCAGAATTCTTTCCTTTTCAAAAGACTTTTCAAGAGATCTTTCTTTTAAGGCCTTCAACTTATTGAGTGAGTCCCACCCACATCATGAAGTATAATCTGTTTTACCAAAAGTCTATGTATTTAAATGTTCGTCACATCTAAAAAGTACCTTCACAACAGTATCTAGACTGGTATTTGACCAAAACTAGACATCATAGCCTAGCCAAGTTGACACAGAAAATTAACCATCACAGTAAACTAAGTAACAATTAACCAAAATGGAACATAATGAAAACCTTTAACTTAAAGCATTAGTGTCATCTCTGAAAGCTATGTTACAGCATTACTTAACCTAAGTGGTTTTATTCCCCTCTACACCACCCTAATGATGGAAAAAAGCTGTTGTAGGGAAAATCTTAGCAATTCTCCATGCATAGGTTGTATTTATATGTCAGTGAATGAAAGGTTTAGGATTCCAAAGTTCTTAAAATCAGAAAGATTTTTCTTCATTGCCCCCACTCACACTCTCCACCTTAGTAGGAATGTACAGAATTTCATCTAATGTTCAAACTCTGTGGACACGATGTGAGCATCTCTTCTTTTCCTCTAGTGAAAAGACCCACTGGCATTTTTTGTATCACTGATGACTGACCATGATGCTATCTGATTACAAACTTTCCTCTCTCATCTGGAACAAGAATGGACTTCTTTTATTCTCTAGAAGGTTGGTTCTCACGAGGAATATTTTGTTCCCCAAAAGACACTGGGTAATGTCTAGAGACATATTTTGGTTGTCACAACTGGCAGGGGAGGATACTACTGGCATCTAGTGGGTAGAGGTCAGGGATTCTGCTAAACATCCTACAGTGCACAAGATATCCCAACAACAAAGAATTATCCAGCCCAAATTATCAATAGTGCCTAGATTGAGGTGCCTAGATTGAGAAGCCCTGCTCTAGAATAGAACAAATAATCCAAAATAGCAAGGGGGTAGAGATTTTCATGCCCATGGAGCAAGATATAAAATAAAAACTATCACATGATTTTATTCTCTCCCTTTGCGGTAACATAGGAAATAATCTCCTGAGAATAGAAGCCCAAGTCTTCCAGTATCATGGTTTTCCTCTCTGTTCCCAATGTATTGTAACATGGCAAGTGGCCAAAAATCTTACCTGAGAATCTCCTGGTAATTTCTCAGACAGAGACATTTCAATCAATATGGTACTGCATGGATATGTCTATTTGGGTTATTCTTTTTATTATACTTGGCACTTAATTATGAGAGTTATGAATCTATCCACTTTTTATGGAACTCATTGTCAATATAGGTTACCCATTTTTCCTTAGTTTTTCTAATTAATTACAGAGGTTTTAGAAGGAATCAAGTTTTGTTTCCACTTATGTGAGTAGCTGGATTTGATATCTTGAGGCAAGCTATGTCATGCTTCTGGATCTTAGCTTCGTCATTGATGCAATAAAGGGGTTGGGTTAAATAATTGTCATAGTTCCTACAATCTTCATGAGTCTAGGAAACTCAGAACACGGAGCTCAGAAGAGGTTTGAAGATATGCCCTTTAAGACACAATAATCCCTCTCTGGTGAAAGAACAAGTGAAGAGAGGCAGTGACACGGCACAGAACAGGTAACTGCTGAGTAAAGAGACAAGTGGAGGAACACAAAAACTCTTCAGCTTTTTCAGAATCAAGACTTTATGATGACCACATCAGTTATTTTTCTGAAGTATTGTGCATCTTTAAAAAATTGAAATGGATATATTCAAATAGCCTTAATTTTTTTGAATTCACATAGAAATGACCTCAAATGTCCATCTTTTTGAATGAAATTTTCCTTCAGCTTTAGCAAAAGTCACAAAGTGTGAGGGAGGCACCCTTCAAGGAGAGATATGTTTCGAAGTTAAATCAAGACCAAAGCCTAGTCAATCACAGCGCTGAGATTCTTGAAGTCAGAAGCCATCCCTTATTGACTTCATATGCTAGCACAGTACCTGGAACATGGCTGGTGCACAATAAATGCCCACTGAACAATTTTAGAAATCAAATATTGATTGTAATTGATACAGCACAAGAATAAGGGATTTGTATTTTAACAGCTAACTAATTGGCTAACAATCTTATGCCATTTATTTAAAGTATGCTTTGAGGATTCATGTAATGCTGGTTAAGACCAAATTTGGTGTGGGATGCTTTATATTTCTCTCTTTGTAACACATCAGATTATAATTTAGTCTTTATCATCCTCATCTAATAGATGATAGACCCAAATTCATAGCCATCAATTCAGCTGCTGCTTTCTATGTCCTTTGACTTCATTAGTAGAATTCTGAACCAAAGCATCATTTTCTAACTTCAGGGCTATTTGAAAAAGAAATATAGGATTTATTCAAAATAAATAAACAAGCAACTCTATAGATAATTGGTCTTTGTACCTGGATGTTGCCTTTTTAAAATTCTTGAAGTGATCCCTTGTACACATTTCTTCTTTGAGGAAGACCTTAGGAAACACTAACTTTCAGCTTTCCACTGATCCACCCCAGCACATGTGGGTATCCTGGAGTCCCTCTTTTGGTTTTTAGCCCACCACTGCCCATGTACCTGTGGACAGAGAGCTATCACCCAAAAAGGCAGGACAAGATTTCCTTTGTTCAAGGCTGAAGCTTCCCTCCTTTCTTCCTTACAGTCTTCTAAGAAATGCCAGTTGCTCTTGAGTTGGGTTCCTGGAGGGTAATGGCCAACAGTTCATCCCTTGTTCCAGAAAATGTCTCTTACCCCAGACCCCTGCCACACAAGCTCCTCCTCAGTGCCTAGGGAATGCCTGCCTGCTTGTTTTCTCACCTACACCTGCCAGGCAGCTGTGTGAAGAAGGGATGTCCGATTAGGTCCCTGCCAAAACCATTTTGCTGCCAACCACAAACAAACACTTTCCTTCTTAAGGAAACAGCTTGCAGCTCTGCTTTCACACCCCTAGCTAGCAGAAAGAAATCTAAGGCTAATAGCTTTAGATTTGTGTCAAAGGCATTATTTATATTCATTAGACATAGTGTGAAAACACAATGGCTTGTACACATGCTGGAGCATTTTTCTGTTTCACTTGCCACTCCATTGCTATCTTAAGTGTTAATCCAATGCTTACATAGTAATTGATAATTAAAAATAAATAATTATATCTAATTTTTTAGTTCATGCAAAAACATATAGACTTTGGGTTTGCATGTTTATAAGGCTCTGTGGGCGCTTTCATGAAAATGGGCTGGTAGATAATGTATCTAACAAAAACTAACTTATTGAATACAAATCAAAACTCATTATGCTTCACTGAAAAATGGCATACACATTTTTGGTATCTGGGATTAATTTTCTGAGAATGGCCTTAATAAAATTCACAAATGCACAAGAATGCAGAACAATATTGATTGTTTTCATTCAATAGCAATCGCTAAGCTAAATTAATTTATTTATTTAAAATATATTTATTGAGGGCCAACTAATTTCTGGGCACTGTGATATGCTTTGTAAATAGTGGGAAACAAGCATGCAAGGACCCAATTAAAGAACTTCAATGACTATATGTGTGTGTTGGGAGGATGCGTATGAATAATACTGTATCATTGAACCAAATAATAATAATAAATGTATATACATGGAAACTTTCAATTAATGATAAAGAATTTAAAGGAGAAGAACAGGGTAGTTTAAGAGAAAATGAAAGGGAAAGTTGTCATTTCTTTGGTCCTACTGTGAGTATAACAGACATTGGAATACTAGAGATGTCATCTAAGACTGAGGCATGAAATTTACAATCTAATTGGGGAAATGACAGATGAGCTAACAGGTGACAATTCGGTGTAGGACTTCTGTGCTAACTCCCATGAATGAGGTCTACTAGGAGCCTGAAGGAGCCTGACTTTACTGGGAAGAACCAGAAAAGGCATCATGGAGGAAGTGACATATTATCTTGTAAGAGCTTGATTATTTCATGAATGACCACAATGCACTGAGCACTTTCCCTGAGGTATAAATAACTTCCCTACACTGGTTGCACAAGAGAATGAAGAGCACACAAGTCCAGATAAGGGCAGAGAACTGGGGGGCAGAATTAAAGGGTATCTGAATATAGAAATGAAGACTTTGTTTCATTACTTGTCCTACATTTTGTGTAGTTAAGCACTTCTTTGACCGTGTAGGAGAAAAGATTAGAAAAGGTTATGTTAGAAAAGGGCTATTAACCTAAGGTGTAAATCAAGGAAAAAAATCCCTTTCTCTATAACCACTGTTAGTGCAATCAGGGCTCTCTGATTTACACACTGCAGTCCATCCATCTTTGCACATGCTGTTCATTTTTCTTCATGCTGCAGCCCCTCCTGCTTTCCTCTACTTCACTTTGATAACTTCTACCTGACCTTTGAAAATGTCCTTAAGTGTCCCTTTCTTAGAGCAGTCCTTCCTGATTCTTCAAGATTGAGTTAGCCTCTCCTTCAAGCCAGGGTTCCCATAGTATCTTCTATAACAGGATAATATAATTCCCTGACATAATTTTTTGCCACACTATGATATGATTGTTTGTCTCCACAAGTACACTAGATGGAACATCTTAAGGAAATGTGTTTAAATAACTCTTATTTTCCCAGAACCTATTGTAGAGTCTTAGGACCCTGAAGACAGAAGCTTAATAAATATTTGGTGAATTAAAGGATGAACAAATAGTAGACTCAGAACTCTCTGAGAAGATACACAATAACTTGTCTAACCAATCTCTCAAAGTTTACAGTAGCTTGAAGGTAGATTCTTCAATAGAATGGCACCAGGATTACTCCAGTCTACTATAGGTCTGTTAGTTATCTGTATATTGGGTTAGTTATCTATTTGCAAATGGGGCTGTTGTCATCTGAAGGCTTGACTGTGGCTGGAAGAGACATTTGCAAGGTGGCTCACTCATGTTCTGGCAAGTTGGTGCTGGTAAGTTTGTTCCTTTGTACTTGGGCTTCTTCCTGGGGCTTCTTGAATATCCTTACTACACGGCAGCTGGCTTTCCGCTGACTGAGCAATCCAAGGTGGATACCAAGGTGAAAACTGAAATGCCTTTTAATGTCTTGGAAGTCACATACCTTTGCCATATTCTGTTGAGTAGACAGGTCAGCCGTGATTCAGTGTGGGAGGGACAATGCAAGGGAGAGAATACAAGGAGGCGAGGCTCAAAGGAGCAATCTTGGAAGCCTGTTATCACACCAGGCTGTGTAAATCCTCCCCTTATTCTTTAAGAGAGGAATTAGAGAGACTCTTTCACTTGATCATAACCCAGAGGGGTATTTGGGAAGGTCATGAAGAAGTGGTTAAACCCAAGGGGACTACACATGGGCTACACTTGAGTT